>JAVQKG010072506.1:0-14265 GCA_036025885.1 Hypseleotris bucephala
CAAGTAAAAAGCAAAAAGCAAAAGTCACTTTAAAGTCAATCATCTCTTTACTTAACATTAATCATAAACATACCATACAGATTACATGCCTTTACGCTCATGTCTCATTACAAAAAAAAAAAAAAATCATTTTTCAGAAAATTATTTACTTTACAAAACACTTCTTCTAAAATGCATACAAAAATAAGTGAAACAACTAAAATCAAAGTAAACACTAGTGTTTTTCCATTGGCGGGCTAAATGTTACAAATACACTCCCTTCTCTCTTGGATTTGTTCAACAGTTGATCCTCAAAATGACGTCTTTGCATTAATGGGGGCGTCAGGCCTACTTCACATCTGGATGGACCTCCCACTACTTCAAACATAGTAGCTGTAGATTGACTGTCAGATTGTTTGTGAACAAATGTCGAGGTCACAGAAGACAAAAACGTGTTGCCAAAACTGTCTGTCTCTTTATATGTTTCACTGACAGTCTTTTTGCCAATTAGTCCAGCTGGTGGCTGACCTGGGGCAGTTTTGACCTCCAGTACGCTGACTTTGCGTTGTGGGGTATTTTTTGATGAATCACTGGGATTCGACTCGTGTACTTTGTGGCAACACTGGGATGGGGAGTCTGTTTTTGGCATGAATGTTGTCATGGGAGTCTTTGGTTGTTCAACAGGCTTTCTGGCAGCGGAATGGATAGATATATATGATGGCGAAGACTGAGATGGAGACTGCCTTGGTTGCACTTGTCGTGGTGATTCTTGTTTTAGCACACTTGGACTTTCCTTGATATTACCTTGCTTGGATTTGCAGGACCCAATGCTTATCTTCCGGATGTTGTTGGCAGGTTGAAGGTGTTGCTCAGACTTCAAAGATTCGTCAAAAAGACCTGACAAACCTGCAATATCAGCTTCTGATTTGAGATTTGACACAGAGTACAAAGCTTTTTTAATGGTCTCTTCAATATCAAGCAGCTTGGCTAATGTCTGTTCTTTTAGATGCATAATTTCTCTGCTTGCTTTTTCAAGATCTTCAAACGCCGTATCAACTGAAGAGATGCTTTCTAGATCATCGTCCTGTGAGTCCAGTTTGACTTTTTCCTCTGTTTTTTTATTTTTTGTGTTTCTATTTTTTGTAACAGCCCAGTCTGGATAATTGTTGTATAATTTCTTCAGTGACCGATCATCCACACTGTTGCGGTCTCCCTCTATTTCCTGAACTTCAGACAGGATTTGATTGAGTGTATCACGTTTCCTTAAGTTATCAAATATTTCCATGGCGACTTTAACATTTCCTTTCACAATCTCGTCCATATGAACTGATAACCTCTGTCGTCTCTCATCATCAGTCTCTCTTCTTACTTTTTTTTCTCTTAAAACAACCTTTTCTACTTGTTCTAGTTGCTTCTCACTGTTGCCATTTTGCTTGAAATCTGCTGCAGCAATACCTGGTGTTTGGACGTGGGTTTGTTCGTTTTTTTTTAGTGGACCTGGAGTGGATTTATGTTGTGAAAAACTGTCTATATTCTTGGAATCAGTGACTTTCACCTTTTTACATAATGTTGTGCCTCTCTTCTCATCTTTTCTTTCAAACTTTTGTAAAGCAGCTCTCAAACTCAGGTTTGTCTCATGTTTGTCATCCTCTGAGTATGTCTTCATGCACATTTGGATCTCCTCTGCAGCATTTATTTTCTGTATAACATTTCTTTCCAGTTGAACTCCATTGTTTTGAGACTGGAATTTTTCTTCTGAAGGTGGACTGTTTTTTTCTGATGTCATTTCATGTATTATTGGAAACTTACTTGTGTCATCCATAACTGGTATGGTTTCATTGTGGCAGTATGTTACAGGAGTGACAGCACTTTTTACATCATTGTTTACTGGACTATCCATATGAGGGGATGTCAAATTATTATTTTCTTCTTCCACACAAACATATCTTGCCCATTGTGGTTTCGGTGGCAGAGCTGGCTTCTTGTGATGTTGCAATTTTTCTGTTGTAATTTCAGAAGGTAGTGAAGAAGTAGTATTATTTACGTTGGCCGACTGAGAGTCTACCTTCTCTGAGGCTGGTGTTGTAGGGGTTGAAGCCTCTTCATGGGTTACTGAAATTGAAGGAGACAGTTTTGTGTCAGATGGAGGCAGTGGCATCTCAACACATTGTTTGGTAACTGTCTTGCTCCTTCCTGGGTTTCTGTATATCATAGCAGCTTTATAATCACCTTTAGAAACATTTACACTAGACCTTTCAAGAGACTGCAGTGCCATTTGCACATTACCTTTTACAATGTCCTCTTTATCTGTGGGTTTCTGTTCTGAAACTGCACTTTGCAGAGACCTTATAGCTGCTTTGATATCACCTCTGATAACTTCTCCTGTCTCATCTTCATTTGTCTGACCATTACATTCATACGTTGGCAAACTTTCTGGTACACCATTACTGACTACAACTGAGGGTTCAAAAGCCTCAAAGGAGGCATTCATTTCCCTTTGTTTTACCAAATCACTGACCTTAGGGTGAGCCTTGATTTGTTGGTATCTTGAGGTTGTTGTTGTTGATGTTGATGATGATGATGATGAAATTGCTGAGGAGGTTTCTTCTTGGGCTGATATATTCAGATTGTATATCTTCCCAGGAACAACTACCTCACGCTCCACATGCATGCTTTGCTGTTTTGCCATTTCTAGTGACTTTTTGGCAGCTTTAACATCCCCAGACACAATAACTTCTTTTTGTGTTTGTTTGTTTTCTTCAAGATCAGGGACTGACAAATCCATATCATAGATGGTTCCTGGTTTGATCACCTCACGCTCAACGGTCATACTCTGCTGCTTTGCACGCTCCAAAGACTGCATTGTAGCCTTAACGTCACCCGCTATAATTTCCTCTTTTTCCACTAATTTTGTCTGTTTTGCTGCAAGTTGTTGTTTTGTCATCAGGATATCTCCAGGAACTATTTCATCTTTTGGGATACAGTTTTCAACATTTAAACTGCATTCAGACGAAAACATTTTCTTGGTGTTTTTAACATCTCCTGGTAAGACATCTGAAATGGTTCGCTCTACTTGCTCTTTCTGCAGACAGAGACTTCTCTTTGCTTCCTTCACATCACCTTGAACAATTTCAATTTGGTCTTTCGACGGACAGCAGTTATCAACTTCATCTTCCATATCCTTTGTATGAAGAATCTTTAGGTCTCCCTCCTCAATACATCTCTTGTATAAAGTCACATTTCCCTTTTCATTCTCATCCACTTTGTAGGTTGATGTTGTCCTGAGACTACTGGCTGAGGCCAACAGATTTCCAATAGTGGACTTGACATCTCCCTTCTCAATTGCAACATTCTCAGTTTTAGTTTCACAGCAGCTCATGAGTGAATAAACAGACATCTCTGCTTGTCCAGCCTCGGTCTCTTGCATTATGATTCCCTTTTTAAATGTTTTGTCTACGTCAAGTACTTCTTCAATCCGTTGGACAATGTTTTGAATTCTCTGATCTTTCTCAAAGCTGTCTGAGCTGCACTGATAGACAGGTAGTTCGACCACTGTGGTCTTTACTTTGCCTTTTTCCACTTCTCTCAAAAGGGTAACTTGGGGCTTTAGTGTAGGTTTGGTAAGAAGTTGTAACATTATGTTCCTAATGTTACCTCCAACAGCCTCCTCTTTCTGAATCTGTACAATCATGTTGCTTTCTGTGCAATATTTGGCCATATTCACATTTTGACTATCTTTTCCTTCAATGATGATGCCACCTGAATGAATGAAGTTAAGTTCGTGTAGGTATGACAGTGAGTCGACAACACTAGTTGCAATAATTTTGTCTATTGGTGTAGTTTCAAAGAGCCATGTTGTGCACTTTACATCAGATTTGGGCATTTCTTCCACAATGCTTTGGGCTGACAAACTTTCTTGCTCCTTGATCTTGTCCAGTGGTTGAGACTCGAACAACCAAGTGCAGCGTTTGACGTCTCCTTTCTGGCTGTCTTCCCTGTGAACTGTGTTGACAGGACCTTGCTCCTCAGGTTCACCCTTTAGACTATCAATGGACTGGTTTTCAAAAAGCCACGTAGAGGTTCTCACATCTCCACGCTGGACATCAGTGACGCTCACCATTCTCACAACTTTCTTAGAGGCTTGGTCAGATTCGAAAATCTCTTTGTTCTGCTGCACATTGCCACTTCCAAGATCTTCCAACACTTTAGTCACAGGTGCGTCTTTTTCAGTAAGAGTGTCCAGTGGCTGTGTTTCAAACTTCCACCGGGCAGATTTCACGTCACCTTTTTCCACGTCTTCCTGGGTGACAGCGCGGATAACGTAGACTTCATTTTCCGCCTTGATAGCATCAAGGGGCTTGGTTTCAAACATCCAACGTGCTCCCCTCACGTCACCACTCTTGACTTCCTCTTTTTTCACGGTTGTAACTTCGTGAAACTGACCTTCCTTGTCTCTGATTGCGTACAGAGGGGTGGACTCAAACATCATTGTGCTGGATTTAACATCAATACTGCTGGTTGGTTTCTCCACACATAGTGACTTTTGCTCCAAGTCTTCTTCATGAATTTGATCTATTGATGAGGTTTCAAATATAAACTTTTTATTTTTTACATCTCCACACTCCACTTCAATGGCTTTTTGTGCAAATTTATCATTTTTGTCCTTGTTGATCCTGTTCATTGGGCAGTTGTCAAACAGCCAAGTGAATTTATGCACTGACCCTTTCTCAATCGTTTCCTCTTGGTTTTGTGTGTTAGATGTTGTCATTTCCAGTCCGATTTCTTCAAGTGACTGGGATTCAAACAGTTCTTTGACTCTTGAAACATCTCCTGACTGTAGGTCAACTTGGCTAATACATCTCAACTCCTCTGAACATCTATCTTTTTGTATTCTGTCCAATTTTTCTGTTTCAAATAGATGTTTCACTGTTTGGACGCCAACTTCAGGTTTGACGGAGTCCTGAATTGTACCGCAAAGCTTCAGACTGTACTCCTCACCATCTTTGATGCTATCAAGCGGCTGTGATTCAAACATCCAGGTAATGGATTTAACATCAGTTGTTTCGATGGTTTCTTTATCAATAGCTTTTTGTGATTTGTCATTTAAGATGTCGATTGGCTGAGTCTGAAACAACCACTTACAGGTTTTGATGTCACCTTTATGCAGCTCTTCTCCTGCTGATGGATTTGGCTGGTTGAACTTTGAATGGATCCCGTCAATTGTTTGTGTTTCAAAAAGCCACTGAGCTGTCTTCACATCACCCATTGTATCCTCCTGTCGGGTAATGCCTTTGATCACTTCTATGCTTCCTTTTCTTTCTGCAAGCTCATCCAAAGTCTTGGTCTCAAACATCCACTTATAGTTTTGAACTTTTCCTTTGATTAATTCTTCTCGACTAATTGCAGTGACTTTATGCAGATTTCCAGAGCTGTCTTTTATCGCATAATTCTTTTCAAACAACTGTTTGTTTTCTTGTACATTTCCTGCTTCAATCCTAGTTTCTTTATTCTCGTTATTGTCATCAGAATGAGAGATTTTGCTGATGGGGATGGTTTCAAAAAGATGTTTGAATGTTTTGACGTCTCCCTTTTCGATCTCCTGTCCTTTGGAAATTATTTTAGTTTGAATATTGCTGCTTTCAAAAATTTGTTTTTTGTCTTTGACTTCTCCTTGTTCTTCAGCAGATATAGCAATCTTCTGCAGTCGTCCAACTTCATAATTGTTGTTAAAAGTTTCCATAGGCTGAGTCTCAAACAGCCAGAGTGAAGACTTGACATCTCCACCAAGTATTTCTTCTTTCTCTAGAACTTTCTCTGCAGAGTCTCCCTTCACTGCTGACAAAGTACTTGTCTCAAAGAGCTTGGTTTTCTTGACAACATCAGCATCTGATGCACAGTCAGCCACTGTTCCTTCAAACTTGTCTCCTCCCATCATCTCATGAATTGTATCAAATGACTGGGTCTCAAACATCCACCTATTTTTACCAACTCCTCCCTTCTGACCCTCCTCCAGTGAGATTCCTCGAATGATTTTGACCTTTTCACTTCCTTTATTGATTAAATCTAATGGCTGTGTTTCAAAAAGCCAGCGTGCCATGCTGGTATCACTGCCGTTGATCTCTTCTCTACAAATGGATTTAATTCTGTGGATGTTGCCACTCCTGTCTCTGATTGCACAGTCTGGATCTGCCTGAAACAATTCCACAGTTTTCTGGACGTCTCCTTTTTGTTCTTGGAGCTCAGATTTAAGTTTCAGGAAGCTGTGGTCTTCTTCAGAATTGCAGCGCCCTAAATCTCCCAGGGGTGTGGACTCAAACAGGTGTCTAGTGCCTTTCACATCTCCAGGCTGTATGGACTCTTTGAGCAGCGCCTCGACCAGCTCACCTCCTTCTTTGGGTTTACTGAGTGAATCCAGAGGCTGCGTTTCAAACAGCCATGTGGATGTCCGCACATCTCCGCACACTGAAGCCTGTCTTTGAGCGTGTGTTGTTTGGCTGAGGTCAGTCTGCTCAAACTTAGAAGTGGTGCCTCGAACATTTCCACCTCTTAAATTGTCCTCGTTGAGCAGCTTCTTGATTTCATGAGGATCTCCGATATTGTCCAGAGTCCAGTTCTCGAAGATCCACCTCATGGACTGGACCTCGCCCTGATACGAGGCCTCAGCAGCACTTTCTGTTTGAACTGCTTTCATCAGGTCTTCATCTGCCACATCATCCAGGCTTGCTCTGAGGTCTGGGTGAATGTGCTTGAACAGCCTCTTTAGCTCATTTTTCTGTTGCTGTTGGTAAAATGTAGAGAAGGTTTCTTTTGGAGGAGGTGGAGGGAGGCTGCCGGCAGAAGGCTCGTCATAGTCCAGGGGTCTGGGAGGAACAGGAGGAGGCGGCGGGGGAAGATCATTGTCATTACAGTGCGAGACAGTGACACTTCTGTCTGCGACGTCCATCCTTAAATGAAAAGAAAGAAAAGATAGTAAAATGTCAAACCTGATTAAATAAAATCTGTGAATTATTGTATTACATGCAAAAATATACACAAAGTGAAGCCATACATTACCTTTCATTTGGTTGGCTTTAAGGTTTACAGTAAACCATTGTTGTTTCACACCAGGGTTAACTAAACACTTCAGAGCTGTTAGTATGCAGACGCCACACACAGTGCTATAAACTAATGAGGATAATGACGATAAACAATATCATATTCAATGCTTTAGATTGCTGAATTCACTATTGGCCATTACCGTCATAGTGAGTAATATTTTTATAATTATCGCTATATAATGGGACATTGTTATGCTTTTAAGGTTAATTATTTATCAACAAAAAAACAAAAACATATCAAGCATTAGATTACATTCAAATAACATTGACATTGTTTTGCAAGCAAAGCATACATTGCACACAGCAAACAGACAAAACCAACATTGAACATCACTTAATACCTTATTGTTTTTAGGCTTTTTTCCTGGTGTTGTGCGAATAGACTCCTAAAGAAAAAAAGTATTTTAATTTACAATGCTCACACTATCACATTAATCACATAAACTGTAGTATAAAAATGCTATGTGTATTTTACTATGCTTCTCTTTTGTGTGACAGTGATATCTAACTCATTGAAGTCCTTGACCTCAGTTTGATGGAAGAATGAATGGTATTTGAGGAACTCACTGGCTGCACTGAGCCTCCTGTGGCGTCTGCTCGGGACAGATACAGAGCGGAGCGGTCTCTCACAGATGAGGAAGTAGGTATCCGGTTTCTGCCTTGGATTTGTGACCCCTTAGTCACTGACGGGCTATTTTTATCTTCTGAAACACAGACATGCATCAAACATTTTAAATTGTTTTATTACAAGGTTCAGTACATCAGCTATGGAAGTAGATCTCAAGCTGGATATTTATAGTATTACCTATAGTGGGTATTTACAGTGAGTGTTATTGATATCTGTTTAGTCTGTGGAAACTATTTTATCTACAAGTAGTATTTCCAATGAACAAGGCATCCTCTTAGGAGCAATGTGATACTAAAAACGCATTAGTATTATTAGAACAAAATTATTGGTCACAGTTGTATTTTGCCTTACAATGATGAGCAATTAAGTTATATAATCAAATTGAATATGCCTAACTTAGTCATCATGTTTTTGAATTTAAATTCTACTCTTAGATCTAACGTGCTGACATGACAAACCAAATTCCTCACACACAGTGTGTCAGACTGTGGCATTTAGTGCTGTTAAATTCCCTGCAGTGTTCTCTGGCCTTTACAG
The DNA here is from genome assembly GCA_036025885.1 of Hypseleotris bucephala. Classification (NCBI taxonomy): domain Eukaryota; kingdom Metazoa; phylum Chordata; class Actinopteri; order Gobiiformes; family Eleotridae; genus Hypseleotris; species Hypseleotris bucephala. The sequence goes on from JAVQKG010072506.1 coordinate 8,242, forward strand.
TGTTGAGTTATGATTTTTTTTTATATCATGATGATGCATGTTTTGTCACACTGTAAATATTGTATTGTGTTTACTTCAATAACCGATTCAGTCATATTCTGCCACTTATTTATAATGTATAACCTTGGTGGCTTTAATCCCTGGGCAGACAGACAGAGATAAATAAGGCCACACAGACAGTGCCTGCTGTCTCAGACCCTCAGCTCTCAGCATGCCTTGGTCTGACCATGACGCCCAAGAAGAAAAAACACACCAACTGGTGTCAGCTGGAGAGACCCAGATTGTTTTCACATTGTTTGTCAGATCACTCTGCCACAACCATCAACACCTAATGGGAGGAATGTGTCTGGGACTGTGTTAAAAGCAGCAAAAATACATTTCAGCTGTTTTAGACTAAATATGGTCCAGGTTTGGACATTAAGTTAGAGTGAGAGAGTAACATTAATTAGTTATTTAAAATATTAGGGCAGTTTTTGCCTGACCGAGAAGTCAACCTGAGTAATGACCGTACAAAGTATGATTGTTGAAGGGACCCAACAGTGGATTGAACAATTAAAGCCCATTACGTCCCATTCTCTCAGTCTCATTAAATAAGAATGATCATTTTATGACCTGCGTCCTGACCTCTGCCTGCTTCTCCAGACCAGGGATTCTAACTATTGTCAATCAATAATTTGCTTGTACAGGACACAGCTCTGTGGGCCACCCAGCTGTGAATAATGAGCAGATTTGTAGGCCATCTCTCTTTCACACTCCAGCCCCTGTTGGACAAAAGAACGGACCAACAAGCTGGCGCCTCTCACGAGCCTGGACTTAAAACATTTTCACAGATGGATGAGCACACATAATAGGTGTGTCCTGTTATGGTCCTGACCCTTCTAAAGATCAGACCTATTACTTTATATTGGTACATAATAACTAAAAATAACACAATGATAAAGCTACATCAAAATGGCATTTGTTATTGATATTAGTGAAATTAACATCAGTTTAAGTAACCACGTCTTTGATCTGGGTTCACTCTGTGGGAATGAAGAGGTGCTATTAGCATCCGAGTTATGTGCAGCTGGCAGCTGAACAAATGATGGGAAATGCATTTGGTATTTGTCCTCTTTTCAACACCAGCTTCCGCCACATCAACTGTTTCCAATTGTGTCCACATTCACTGCCTCAGGCCAGATAAAAAACTACACTACACACTGGAGTCCACATCATCAAAGAAATTAATCGCCAACTTACGACTCAACACATTAGCCAGACATCATAGATACAGTACCAGTTCAAACAAACAATAAAAGTAAAGTTGAATTAAATCTCTTGGTACTCACTAAACAACTCAGGTGTTGTAGCAGATCTCTTTATAGGACTCTCAGATCCTCCTCGTTGCCTTGTGTGCTCCTAACTCCTCAGTGGCTGAACTCTTTCTAGGCTCAGGCCTGACCGACAGCTGATTTTTATTCAGTGGAAGTGGCTTTGGTTATTTTTGGGAGGTGGCTGTTGCATGCTCCTCACTGAGTCACAGTGGGACAGGGTGACCCCCACCTCCCCATTCCCACTCATACATTGTCAGTCACCATAACGGGCCTGGGGTGGGACCTGTCTGTGAATGTCAGCGAGTGTTTGGTGGGGGTCACAAAAAAGAGACCAGAGAACGCATAAAGAGTGACGTAGTTTGTTATAATGGTATTTGATGTGAAATATAAGAAATGTATTAATATTCAGTGACAATGGTCAGTAAGAACAGAATGTAGGAAAGTGTGAGAGAATTGTAGCTCTAGTACTGGCAGTTGTTTCAGTTGGGCCAATATTTTACCACATAAGAATCAGTGTTTACCATCGATTCCTATCCTATCTTATTTTCTTTTGCTTGTTATATTATCATAGACATAAAAAAGTAACTGTAAAAAAGTATAGTTTTACTTATACTCTTAAGGTTAAACAAAGACACTAACAGATAATTCTGCTCTATTGCATTTAATTAATATTTAACTAAAAGTCACCACTGTGAAACATGGGAAACACTGAAGAATATTAAATCCACTTCTTTAAGTTGCCCCACCTGATTTTGTACTGTACTGCAGCTTTAATTATATAATGGATCTATTTTAGAGTCCCTTTTTTAACATAATATACATAACATTTTGGTATAGTCTTATATATAAAATACATTTTTAGATTCTGTATACTGCATCACCCGGGCATGACCTGTGTTGATGATGATCTTGGGTCACGGTCTGTGTCCGGTCTACCTCTATCTTAAAGTATGCGTCATGCACATAGTTATGCATTTACTCTGCTGCTGCCTTTATTTAGCTGCCAATGCTTATGAAGTTTACTGGTTACTGGACTGACGACGCAGTCACACTCAGAGTTTATGTGTTCCCAACATAATCGAAGTTTAAGATAAAGATAGATGGGCTGTCATCTGATATTCATTGTGACGTTAAATGTTTTTGAGCAGTGCCCCTAAAATACTGTGGTTACCCTCATTACTCACCTTTTAAGTGTCCCCGTCCTCTGTTGTGAGACTCAGGGTGTCCATTCATGGCTTTCCCTGTGACCCCCTGTAAACCTCTCTGTAAAAGCAGGGATATGAAATGGAGGATTAAAACTGTTAAAGATCATTTTTCTAAAACAACATGAGAGGCAATTTATTTAACTATTAGTTTTCTTTCTCTCACTGGATTTGTTTTTTCATAGAGAAGTTCACAGACTAGTAAAACCAAATAATAAAATGTTATTAAAGTTTTCTCACTAGGCAGAGTAACTAGATCTTTGACTTTTACTTCATAGCTCATGGCAGAAGATGACTTTTTGTGTTTAGTGCTTTTAATCTATTGTCTATGATAACTATCTTTGATGTACACACCTGATTATTTATGTCTCTGTTGTGATTTTTCCAGTCCTGTAGAGCCCCCTCTGGTGGTGTGTTGAGTCTCTGCATGCTGGAGGAGCTTTGCATTGAGCCCTTTGACTCGAACAGGGCGCACAGGGCCCTAGTACCGGACGCTTGTCTCTGAGGCAGGAAGTCCATGGATCGACTCCTGGACAAACTCTGTCCCGCTGCATTGTCCCAGACCGGTCCCCTCCATCTGCTGTCTACGAGGTCTGCAGACACCTGCACCACATTCACAGGGTTAGTGAGTGTTCTTCTCCATTTAGAAAATCAGCAAATGGAAGTTTATTACCTGTGTTTTATTATAGTTTTCAATGCTCCTTAAGTCGGTACAGCTTTGATAACTGTTTGAACAAATGCATACACTTACTTAGAGACACTCAAAAAGAAGAAAATTAAACAAAATGTTGTTACTCCATACTTACTTTTGAACTAGTTGAGACACAGACTTTCTGTCCCAGCGGCTGAAGACTGGCTTGACTGGGCCTTGAGCCTCCATAGTGTTTTTAAAATGACTAGAAACACTATATAATTTAATCATAATCCAAAAGTCACACAATTTCTGGAAGTTGTATCACCTGAAATAATTTATAACATAATTGCCACAATAAAAAGCTTTAACGTTTAGATTTATGTAGTATAACACTGGTGCATGTCATCTCTCTATCATATGACTCTGTTAATGTTTACTAAAAACTACATTTAAACCTGCAACGATCAACATGTTTTCTTTACAAATAAAAAGAAAAATTCAGTCAAACAAGAGACCTCTAAATATTTTTGAAAATTCTGACAAAATAAAATTATAATTTGTTCTGACAAACAAATTATAATTATTTTACCCCAAATACTAGATCATAATATGATAGCTAAATGTTACTTACACAAACATCTATACTATTGGTTATATAGAAATAATCAGTGGTTAAAGTAAATATGTGATTATAATTATTTTGTATTTACCTGAGGAGAAGTCACCTGTGCATCGCTAAGTTCCCGACTGACCACTGCAGAGCATCTCTCATTGTTTTTACTGGACTCAGCAAAATTAAACGGTCAAAGTCCTGTAGCACCTTGTGATTCAAGCTTCCGGAAATAAAACATGCAGCAATTATGATACAGTAAACAAACAGGTTACAATATAAAAGTGTTTCTGTACAGATTGACAGTTTTAAAAGGGGATGATGATTAACAAATTAGCAGTGTGACGTGATTTGAAACCCCTGAGAAACTGGAGATCAGACTAGTTAACTATGACAGCTGGTCTAGTCAGATGTTACTGTTTAAATGCCTGGAATTGCCGCCAGTTACTGTATCTCCTGCGTCTACAGTTCACATTCTTACCTTCAGAGGGGGTATTCATCCAGACCTGGACACATTTATATACACTTTGACACAGGCTAAATCTAAATAAATGTCTTCTGGCTTTATAATATTTGTAAAGCAGAAAATAAGGCTAGAAATAACTGCAAAATGTCCTCCTTTTGTTAAAGCTGATACATATTCAATGTAGTTGTAGGCCTAAATATAAGGAAAAACCGGCATTAGTTCACTGATATCTTGCAACCAACAGATGGCGCCAGAGAAGCATACAATATACAGTAAAACTAGTAGCTCATTGACAGAACAACATTGCACATAAATGAATGGTTATGTTTTACTCTTTTATCTGTGCTTAATAGTGTTGTAATGTGGGCCCTAATGCTTTGTACAGCACACCTTTGAAAGTAAAAATGAAAATGAAAGCCTATGAAAACATGCAAATGACTGTTGATTTTATAATAAAGTTTGTTGTTTTTGCAGGCACAGTAGCAGCAGAGGAAAGAGCAGTATCCAGAGCTCCAGTGGGTGAGCGGGGGAGGAGAGGGAGCCACAGAACAGTCAGTCCTGAACAGCTGAGAACAGAGCAGCCCTGCTTCCTGCAGCGGCTGCTCACATGCGGACACATGTGACAGCCCACAGCCCAATACAGGACTACTGCTCTGAGCACAGGAGCTCCCATTAACACACTGTCACTACTGTACTTTTAATGGACACTATACTGCTCCTATTTGTTGTTGATTTGTACATGTGCAAAAAAAGTCTTAGTAACAAAAAAAGTCTTAGTAACATCAGCCTAATGTACATGTACTGTTTGTTTCCAGTCACATTCCTTCAAAGAAAACGCCTTTATGGCCTCTCATTGCATTACTCAAGCACAGACCAGCAGCAGTTTGTCAGAAAGGTCAGGGTGGTTTTGTGGCTAATGTTGACAAGAGGCTCATTGTTGAATGGAGAAATGTCAAAGCCAATCACACAGCTGCTCGGTGCTAAGGCTTGTGTCGCTCACATGTAGCCACAGATAACATCAAGTCTGTTGAGAACTGCAGTTGTGTAACCTACTTTGCAGTCAGAGCTGCAAACTGACTTGATATGACAATACTGTAAAAGATCAAACAATAAAGATATGATTGTTTACAAATTCATACACAAGAAAACTCATCCACATTGGAGCCCTTTTTACCTGAAAAGTTGGTTCATCTACCTGTTCCTTCTTCTTTGTAATTGCTCGTTTACATTAGTGAGATTTTCAAAACATACCTCCAAGCCAACCATAGTGCAAGAAACAATAAGAAACAATACAGCAACATTGTGTAAGTTCAGTCAAAAGTCAGACTATATCTGGTCTTTATTGACGCAAGCTCACTGATTTGCAGTAAAAGAGAGCATAGGTCACATGGTTATTGTGTGATTGTTTACAAACATTTCCAGTGAATTGTTGCATAATGGCTTTAGTGTATTGAGTAAAGCTTATGCAAACTTCACAGGGTGGTAAAAATGATGGCTCAATTTCATAGAATTTGAAGTAAAGGTGAAAAAGAACATCTTGTAGAACAGTAGAATAGATACTTCCCACTCTATATTTATTGGTCAGTTTGAAGCAGTTTTGGGTTCTTCTCCAACTTTTGTTTAGCTAACTAGCCATCTGTTTACTCCCTGCACAGCACACTAAACTGGACACCAGAAAGGCAATGAGCAGCTGCAGTTCACTTAACAGCCACTGGTGTCATTAAATATAGTTTAGTCAATATTTTATTATTCTTGCATACATTATTATTTTGTTTGTTGTTTTTTCTGTGCTCAACAGA
>JAVQKG010072581.1:0-11307 GCA_036025885.1 Hypseleotris bucephala
TTGACATAAATGTTAATGACACCAAAAAACTAAGCCCTTTCACTCACTGATGGTCTTACTGGCAGAAAAACCATAGAAATACCTAGATGAATTAGGTGAAAATATAGAAATTGTCCAACCTCTTAGACCCCACAGTCATTGATCTTGTCTTGAAGTTTGCGTGAGAGGATGAGGACAGTGGACAGAGAAGCAACAGAAATGTGGAAAAGCAGCTGCCACACATTTCTCAGACCGAGCAGGTACAAGTTGCATAAGACTATGACACTTAGCAGAACGAAGGACTTCAACTTTTTCTGAGATGAGTGGAACACATACAGCTGGCACTGTAGATGCAAATAGATACATGTGTAAAACCAAAATAAAACCGTAAATAAATAAAAGACAAAACAATGACATTACCTGACAAACACAGCTGAGAAATGCCAGAAGAAACGCCACAACGTTCCAGATACCTTCATTATCATCCTGTGTGCGAAAATATTGGTACATTCAAACTGTCATTTCATCAAGGTAGTTTTGACAATAGAGCATGTCTCACCTGGAATGTATACTCAAATAAATGTACTCCACGGATCAAGTTCAAAGCTGCACATACAATGTTAAGGACCAGAGAGAGGATGCCTGGTGCTGTTACTGGCTCAAGTCTTAAATTTTGCCCTGTTTAAAAAAAAATTGCAGCATTATGCAACACAATACTAAGCCTAGTGTTTAGTGTCAAATTACAATTGTACATTTATGAGTAAAGTGCTGATCCATTTACCCACTCATTTCTTTTGTAAAGCTGTTAGAACAGTGCTTTTGTTAAAACCTTGCCCTTTTTTAACCTAAAATCCTACCTGATCCAGGAGCACCGTCTACGTGTCCATTAGATATGCCGTTGCTTTGCTCCACCTCCTCTAAAGTAATAACTTGGGGTGGGTTGATTTTCAGATCATCCTGGACTTCTGCCAATGTTACTTCTAGGGCTGGGCCACCACTCTGGTTGTACTGCTGCTTCAACTTCTGAATAGTACTGTCTGTCAAATGGTTACCAACAAAACTTTTCAGGTTTGATTTAACATGGAATAAAATATAGAAAAAATGAACCAAGATCATGTGTATTGGCAGGGTTTTGTTGGAACTCACCAAATTCTAAAAATGGATATGGCCTTGCTGCCAGAGAAACCACAGAACTACTAAAACATGCTGTGAACTCCCAGCGCAGGTCTTCCAGGAAGCAGAAGGCCCTAGCAACAGGGAGGCTGCAGTGACACACGGTCATGTAGGATACACCCTCGGAAGACATGAAGCTGGGACAAGCAAAGGAGTTTAGTAAACAAACAGCCTGGCACAGCTTGACAAAGATGCTCAAATAGGCCTACACTTTGTACGCATTCTTTGAATGGTTACAAACTCTCTTAAATATTGTATTTTGTTGCAGTGAAATAAAAGTGCCTAAGATGTGAAAGAGATTTTACTTCTTTCCCTTGGTACAGCAGGAAGTCAGTATTGTTTACTCACTATATGTTAAGCTGCTGGCCCTTGACAGTCCCTCTGTTAGAGTAGCGAGCCAGTGCCTTGCTGACGGTCCGGAGCTGCTGTTTTCTTTCCTGAAGCTCTCGGTTGTGCTCAAAGTCAGTGGAGGCTGACAGAGGGAGTCCATCCCTGACCCGAACCACAAAGGCAAACAGGATCAGTGACATGATCCAAAAGCTCCATGAAGAATACCGCACCTATAGTAAGAGGGTGAGAGGAAAGACGTTTACATTTATGTGATATCTGCAATAAATAATACTGCAATACATTTGCCGTTTATATTGCGTATCATAAATTTGTACTAAAGCACAGTTACTGAGTCGTGCAGACTCGTGCTTGTCACTATGTCCATGATGGACAAATAAAGACCTTTCTTATGACTCTTGCACATTACTGCTGCACTGAGATGTTGTGAACTACGGCTTGCTGCAGTGGCTATGGTAAACATAAACTCTGTGTTCTAAGATGGTGCTTATATAGCAGTTATACAGCCTCATTTAACCTACATTAAAAGCACTTACTTTCTTACCTCATTGTGTTTGGGTTCAGACTGCACCTGTTAGGTTAGCTTCTTCGCTGAATACAAGAATCCTTGTAAAAACATGTTAAATATAACGAGTTAGGATTTTGCCTGGCTGCTTTACAAGTACTACTATTGAGAGTTACAATTAAGAGCAAATAATATAGTTACAACACTCATTAACAAGTATATAAGACTAAAAATAGCCCAGACGCTAACTGAAAATCATCAGACTTCCTGCTGCTACAAAACCACAACAAATCTTCTACGGGAATCCGGAAGGGACAAAACTTCGTCAGGTTTAGCTTGTAGCGGCTAGTATCTCTTCCTTTTTGACGAACAAGCAGCACAGGCTTCTTGACCATCACCAATAACTAGCTAGTTCTATTGCTAGCTACGGTAAACAGGTGGGTTGTGCAATATATAATACTTGTGAGTCCACAGCACGATTATGTGTTTTTGAATTTTAAATGGGCCAACTTTAGCTGTTTCGCACTAGCCGCTTAGCTGCACGACCATTTTTGAGACGATACACAAGCATAGCGTTGACGCAGCCTGGTACTGTATTTCTGTTTTATGTATGAAAACTTTGCATTACCCGTATCGTTATTATTTTGTAGACTAAGCAAAGTAGAGTTAATTTAATTTGAAAACCACGCAGTGAAACCTTACGTTGCTGACTGAAGGTTTATTAAATGTGTGCGCGAAATATAGCTAACAACACTAAATTGTTTATGTTTTTTAGTCTACATTCACTGTGTTTGATTTAGCAAGTGTGGATGCTGTAGCTACATTATTATGAACATATTTGTTTTTGTGAATGAGTGCGGTTTCTTTTTAAGTTAAAGTGTTGATGTCTGATTGGTTTGACACCACAACCCAGATGTCATAACATTTTGATTATATTTTAATACATTGAAGTTTTAATAACCAGTAGGTCTGATTTGCTTTCCTAAATTAATACATTGTTTAGATCAATATAAATCTAAAACACCATATTTATTGGTCAAGGATGTCATTTGAGTAAGCAACGTCATGTGGTGTCTGAGAGGTAGTGGAAAGATTATTGGTATGTTTAATAAAAAGCCTGTCTCTCTAGTCTCTTCTCTCTCCTCCCTCCTTCTGTGCATTTGTGTCCACACCTCCAACACCTACACTGTACTGTACCAGGGCTGGTGGTGACAGATCACCGTTCCTGCTCTCTAAATACTTTCGTTTTTTTTTTATTAGGTCACTGGGACATTGAGCACAATGGGAGTGAAAGACCGACCGCAGTGTTACTTTGATGTAGAGCTTAATCGAGAGCCAGGTAATAAATTTGTCTACTACAGAAATGTATTTTTAACTAATTCCTCTAGCATATTTTAGATTTTAATGCTGCATATGCTGGTAATCCTAAATTATGAAAGTGCAACATCATTTATAAAACACTGGTTTGACATGTTTAGTGACTGTTTGGTAACATACTTCTTTTGTCATTAGCATTAAGTAGACTTTTAATTTGCACATTCCAGGTCAGATCACATTTGTGTGATACAGCTAACATTTTCCTTTTTTCCCCCCACAGTTGGCCGCATTGTGTTTCAACTTTTTTCCGAAATTTGTCCCAAGACAAGCAAAAACTTTCTGTGTTTGTGCACTGGTGAGTTAAGATATGGAAATAAATGTATCCTATTTGGATACATGTTTGCCATTTTTTTGTGCAATTGGATAGTCTCTCTCAAATGTGTTGCTAATTTGACATCCTGACACAAGGAAACGTTTTATATGACCCAGTAATGGATAGCAACTGGACATACGGGCCTCTCTGATATTTGGTGTCACTGAGCAGAACACACTGTACTGTATTTTGGAGATGGCTGTAAATATGCTGCAGATCGATCTTTCCTCTCATTTTTCTTTTCACCTGACGACAGGAATGTGATCCTGGCAAGGTCGAGCGCAAATAGCCAGTTAATCTTTTTTATTACAGACACAAAGACCACTGAAAACACAGATGTAGTTTGTTCGTGCACATTGTCCCACTTGTTCTTTGTTGATCATTTTAAAAAGGAACTAAACCCTTGTGCAAAGAGAAGCAAAACGCATGAAAAGATTAGCAACTTGAGCTGTCTATTTGAACAGTCAGTCCTCTGTCCACACAGACATTTAATATACACTAACTTAATACAGGTTCAGTTTATGTTATATTGCAGCTTTTTGCAGTTTTAGACTTAGATTTCTTTCTCTTTGTAAAATTAAGTCATTTAATTGTCATTATTCTGTTATTGGCAGCCATCCACATTTGCATTATTGAAAACCATACACATAAATCATAGAAAAACGTAAAATGTGTGTTCTGAGCTTTTCTAACTACTTTCAGGTGAAAAGGGCACCGGCAAAACCACAGGGAAAAAGCTGTGTTATAAAGGCTCAACTTTTCACCGAGTTGTTAAGAACTTTATGATCCAGGGAGGTGACTTTACTGAAGGTAATAGTAACAGTAATATTAGTCTTAATGTAAATTCTTTAATAATAACTGCAAATATTCCTAGTACTAAAAAAATACATTTATCTCTATAGGCAATGGCAGGGGAGGAGAGTCCATATATGGTGGTTACTTTAAAGGTAATATTCATTTCTAATTTAATAAGCTATTAAGAAGAAGAACTTTTGCATGAATGTTGCATGTTTATTGTGACAATCATGTTTTTCTCTATGGCTCTAATGATCTCCACTGTCCATTGTAAAGTGTAAAGGTAATAGTGGCCTTTATCAAATCAGCATGGAGCCTAGGCATTCTCTTTTATTGAAAGCTACAATCTTCCTGCCTAAAATTTTCCAACATATTCTTTTATTTATAGAGTGGTCTTTTGCAAAATGATAAGGTAAGAGATGTACACAGTTCTGTAACACCATGTCAACATTGTCCCCACCACCTTCCTCAGTCAGATCAATAGTCTTAATAAAACATTTGCAGATGCACATAAGGAGGTCTCTGCAGAAGAGGTTGCTGGATGTTCTAGGGGTGTAATATACAGTATTTCACACACTGCCCGGATATGACTGTGACATATTTTGATTTATGGGCCCACGATCAATATATCAATAGTATCTGCTAATTTAACAAAATTATTAATCCATATAAAAAAGGTGTTTACAAATTAGTGTGTTTAAACAGAACTGAACATAAAAAGGAATGTTAGAATGTATTAAATGTTGTTTGTTAATAAAGCAAATATCAAAATAAAAGTTTTACAGTAAATATGAGCAAAATATTATCATAATATTAATTTTGCCACAATACAAACTGATTGTGGGTCATTTTAATAATGTATCATTGCACCTCTAGTATGTTCACATGTCCACCCGGTTAACACTTAAAGCCTTTCACAGCTCAAATTACTCTTTATGTTACAAGTTTAGTATTTATAGCGACTGCATGCTTGTATCGCTGCCAGATCATGCAGCCGGATACATAGCCATAGTTTCCTACTTGGCTAATAACCCCATACAGATTTATGCTCTCCATTAAATATATACTGAAATTATGTTACCATAACTTTTATAGCCCCCTTTCCAGATCCAAACCTTGTACTAAGGTAGGTTGGTGAGACAATGATAAGTTGTAAAAATGTTCATAGTTTTTCTTTCTGAACATTCCATCATGGATCTTAAGTGGACACAGGCTAAAACTGGGACCTTTTTGTTTCTGCCTCCTGCAGATGAGAACTTCACTCTCAAACACGACAGAGCATACCTGCTGTCCATGGCCAATCGCGGCAAAAACACCAACGGCTCACAGTTTTTCATGTGAGTTTTAATACATTTGAAATGTCTGCTCTTCCCATAACCTTTTATTGTGTTTTGTCTAATTTTCTGTCTTAAGCTGTAGAGTAGAACCTGTGTCAATATTCTATCACTGTGTGTGCAGTTACTTTGTTCAGAGAAACATAGAATCATACTTTTTACCGACAAATGTTACATTTTTTCTCTTGCCATTTTTGTGCAAAATTTACAGAAACTCTAGCCTCCTGCTTCTCCAAGGTAATGTGTCTCCAAGGCTGTGCTTCTCTCTCCTGACTGCATATTATTTTAGTTATTTGTATTGACTACAGTACATTATTAAATGCTTTTCAACAATGCACCAGAATGTTTTAACGAAATTGTAGTGTTTTACTTTTACAAATCACTTATAGACAGAATACAGAAACAAGGATAGACCATTGGTTCTGATAGTAGAAAAACTTGTTTACACTTTTCTGTTTTTTACCCTATTCTATGTGTCCTCCACTGCTGTTGGCTGCCTTTTCCACAAACAGCACAACCAACATTGCACCTCACCTGGATGGGTATGTTTGTTCATTCCAACTTTATATTAGTTTTTTACTCAGTTAAGCTAACAGCACAATACATATTTTCTGCAGAGTCCATGTGGTTTTTGGACTTGTCATCTCTGGATTTGAGGTGATAAAGAAGATTGAGGGCTTAAAGACCGATACTGCGAGCAGACCCTACGCTGACGTCAGAGTAGTCGACTGTGGACAGCTCATCACAAAGTCTGCAAATGATGGTGGGTTTTTACTACACATATAGTATGTGCTGAGTGTATGGCAACTATTTGCTCAGAGATTAAACATGGGAGCCAACATTCTAGCACTGTTGCCAAAATACCAGTTCTTAGTATTTGTTTTAAAAAATAATGTCTTTTCTTCTTTGTGTTTCTCTAGTTCTTGAAGGAAAGAAGAAATCCCAATCTGCTGAATCCTTACTTTCCCAAGACTTTTCTTCTCATCCTTCATCATCACCAGAATCAGAGAGTGAACCTGAAGACAAACCAAAACATCACAAACGTCTTAAAACTACCAAAAGTAAACGGTCAAAAAAAAGAAGAAAGGAATCAAAGGAGAATGTTACGGATGAGCAGCCGTCAGCACAAAGGTGAACTGAATGAGTGGTTTATAATCTGGTGACGTAGAAAATAGGAATAGAATCACATTTGAATTGAATTAGAAAAAAGAATCTGATAGCAGTGATTAATAAGGTGCATTTAAAAAGTAAAAGTGAACTAAAAGTGTATGTAATATATTATACAATTACAGCCCAGAGGTGGTTGAGATTGAGGCTGATGAAGAAAAGGAGCAGAGTGCTAAAAGAGAGAAGCCCGTGGTGCGACCAGAGGAGATCCCACCAGTCCCAGAGAACCGCTTCCTGCTTCGACGGGATATGCCAGCCCAAGAAACTAAAAAAGAAATGTGAGTTAGTGTTTTTTTTTTTGTAATGGTATAGTATTGTACAGATAAAGTAATAAATTTGTAAAATATATTGTGTTTTTAGTGCTCAGAAAGATGATGCTGCAGTTTCATCCGAGCAGAAGCCGGCAGTGTCTAAATCAGGGAGAAAGATCAAAGGCAGAGGAACAATGGTACGACATACTCTTCATCAAACGTTCATTGAGTTTATTGATAATGCTTGAAATCTTGTTTAAGTGAAATGGTTCAAATCCAGTCTCCTTTTGCTTTTGCAGAGATATCACACTCCTACCAGGTCTAAATCTCGCTCTGCATCTGTGGAGGAGCGAGGGAGCAGTGAAACCCCACCTCACTGGAAAGAAGAAATGAAGAGAACCAAAGTGTATCAGCCTCCGAGCACAGAGCGCTGGAGCAAAGGAGACAAGTATGAGCTTAATAGTTCAGTTTGCAAGCAGCATGATATTAGAAAAAAATATGCTTAACCTTTCTTGAGTATTGCAATAATAAGGTTGGCAATTTTGGGTGTATGCTTTTTGACAATATTTGAAAACATAGACAAATTTGGACTGAAATCGACAAATTGCACGTTTTATGTTTTCAACAGATTGAATGACCATAATTCAAGCAGATGGGATGACAGAAGTAACTCAGCATGGTCCCAATCACCAGAGCACAACACAGAACATTTAAACCTACAGCTTTCACAGAAAAAGATCAAGAAAAAAAACAAGCGCAAAAGAAAGACCAGAAAACGCAAAAATAAGAAGAAGAAGGTCCCGAAAAAACAGACACAAGTAACTTCAAGAGCTCAGAAGTCTGCATCTCCGGAAAGAAACTTGAGAAGAAGCCATTCCAGGTCTCGTTCCCGATCCGTATCAAGTCAGCGCTATTCCTCAAGCAAGAAGAGAAGGCATTCCTCACGCTCTTTTAGGGAATCACGTTCCTACTCTAGATCCTATGAATCCAGTCGGTCTAGATCTAGAGGTAGGTCTTACACTAGATCCAGAAGCCGGTCCAAGTCCAGAACTCGCTCCAGATCTTTGTCTAGATCCAGATCCTACTCCAGGTCCTATTCCCGGTCTAGGTCTAGATCTAGATCTCAATCCAGATACAGGTCAAGATCCTCGTCAAGACACAGAAGTTATTCAAGGTCTCCACAAAAAAGGAGAGCAAGTAAAACCAAATCAACAAAGTCAGAAAGCAAAGAGGCATCATCTTCTCGAGTAGCCACTGTTTCGGGATCTGAAAGTGTCCCAGCGATCCCTCTTAGTGACAGCCCCCCGCCTTCGCGCTGGAAGCCAGGACAGAAACCATGGAAACCGTCCTATGTCCATGTTGAAGAAATAAAAGCCAAAGTTGCTCAAAGTAATGAACATGCGGATGATGCTACAAATAAAGCTAATAATTCGGGTGCAACAACAGGCCAGACTGAGGACATAAGAGGTAGGAAAAAACGAAAGCACTCGCGCAGTTCAATGTCAAGAAGCAGCAGCTCGTACAGTCGCTCAAGAAGTAGAAGTAATAGTAAGTCGTCCAATCGAGGAAATAGCCGATCATCTTCGTACAGTAGATCAGAATCAGATAACTCAGTCAAATCAAGCAATGGCGACAAGAAAAAGCACTCACTGGATGAAGATTGGAAAAACTACTACAGTTCATTAAGAAGGGTCAAAAAATACCTCTCGCTTTCTTGTACACAGTCAAAGAATGGGAGCGTTAGTGAAAGCAGTCCTGGGATAATAGTTGATTCTCTGGAGAAATTAAATGATAAAGCCAATGTATTGGATTCAAAGCCAGGAGATGCCTTCACTAACAGGTCTGAATGGGATAGTGATAGTGATAAGTTAACCAAAAGTATTAATCCCGCTCTTTCAAACCAGCAGGCGGTTCAGCACAGTGAGGTGGTAGACCAAACGCTTCCCGCCATGACTGGGTGGAATTCAGAAAGCGACAATGAGGTTCCAAACGTCAGGTTGTCAGTGGGATCGGAAAAAGAGGAGGGAGAGGCTAGTTCAGAGTCCGAGGATGAAGAGTTGAAAAGGACTTCGGAGGCTGTGAACGCTTTAGCACGAAAAGTCGCTGCTATGGCTTCTCCCAAGTCTGACGAAAGTCCAGAGAGACACAAAAGCAAGAAGAAATCGAAACGTAAACATAAACACAAACAAAAAAGTGAGAATAAGTCAAGTAAAGAAAAGGCAAAAAGGTCAAAAAGAAAACGCCAAAAGCCTAAAGAGACTTTCCACTGGCAGCCACCTCTAGAGTTTGGAGAGGAAGACGATGACAACGACTCGAAAAAAGAAAGAAGCAGTCCAAGGATAAATGAATACAGATTTGAAAGATCCCCCCATGTGGATAATTCATTAAAACAAAGTCCAAGAATTGAGAAGTGGAAAGAAAATTCTCCACAAAATGATGGGAAAAGCTTGAACGTTCCCAGTTATCAAGAGCATTCAGTAGATGACATGGATATTTGCACTCCAGAGCACAATACAGAAACTATAGTGGAGCTAACACCTTCAGAAAACAGCCGTGATTCCAAACTTGTATCTAGTTCAAAGTCATCAAACATCGTAAACAAAACAATAATTTTGCCACAGTTGGATAAGAAAGAGCAGAGACATATGTCCACATCAACTGCAGAAGCAAAGCAAGAAGAAAACGTGAAACCACTTGGTACAGGTATTACCTTAAAATGGAAGCCTTTGAAAGGTATGGCTGCTCTACAGAATATAAATGCACCACCTATTACCGTGAAAACCATTCGAAACCAAGAGAACCAACAATCATCCAATAAACAAGTTGTGAAGATGGAAATCAAAAGTAAAAACCTTGTGCGACCGGGATCTCTGTTTGATGAAGTCCGGAAAACTGCACGACTGAACCAGAGGCCGAGGAACCAGGAGAGCTCCAGTGAAGAGAAGTCCCCCTCGGTTGTAAAAACGACCAAAACGTCACGTGCACGATCCACGAAAAAATCCACATCCAGGAAGTCTCGGTCTGCGTCCAGTCACCGGTCTCGCTCCAGAGGGTGGTCCCATTCCTCCAGTAGGTCCAGGAGCAGGTCCCGCAGCTCCAGCTACTCTTCCAGGTTAGAAAGACTATTTAGGATATTTGTATAATAATAAAATGTGTCAACTGCTTCAAGGTGCTTTATGCTTTTAGGAGCCACAGCAGAGGTCGACGAAGAAGAAAAAGGTCACGCTCCCGGAGTAGCACCTACCGTAGTTACAGAAGTCGAAGGTAAATGCTGGCCAGGGCTACAATGGTTTTGGTCTGAATAAACAAGCTGGTTTTGGTAACTGAAAACAAATAATGTACACGCAAGTAATGTCTGAAATAGAAAATATTTAAATACAGCAAAGGTACCTACAGTTAGCTGTTTTATTTGATGTAGTGTTTAGCATACACTGACAACAATTGTGGTCATCTACTTATCTGTAAGTACACAAAGGGTACATTTTCAGTGCAGTCAAATTGTCCTGATTTCTAAATACTAAATTAATTTATTAAGGGTCTAACTAGTTTGCTCTTTTCATAACCACTTCATTTGAATGTCCCATTCACATTACTTTTTTTTTCTCTTTAGTCGATCCTACAGTCGCAGTCATTCCAGGAGTCGCTCATATAATCACCGGAGGAGGTCAAGGTCTGTATTTTTTAATTCACTGCATCTAGATGTATTTCTAACGCTGTACCATCCACTGTATTCCCAGAGTATTGTCCTTGTATTGACATGTGGCTGTGTATAAATGCAGGTCTGGGTCCTATGACAGCTATTCAAGTCGAAGTCGCAGCGTGAGCCGAAGAAGGCGGCGACATAGAAGTGACAGCTACAGGAGCTCAGAGCGATCCAGGTAAGAACACTAGTTACAGGAGATGGGTGAATTTGAGCTTTCAACTATCTCAAACCTGCTAGTTTAAAAGTCTAGTTTAAAAGTATTAAGGAGGATCTTTACCAACTGCGTTTATTAATTACCCAAAATTGGCTTCTCTAAAAACAGTCAACCAATAATAGACCAGTGGTTTTGGTCTATTATTGGA
>JAVQKG010072597.1:0-20330 GCA_036025885.1 Hypseleotris bucephala
CATTTCTACCCCCCCCGACCCCTCCTTCTTCACACAGATGAGAGCTGCCCCCCCACTGCCATCACCACAGCACACACACACCTACAACACCCCCACCGTCTACTCACAATCCGGATCAATACCTTACAATCTAATTTTTATCCATTTTTCCATAAACCCCGAGATTGCGTTTATTTGCAGAATCCGACAAGCTAAATAAAGCATCGCTTGAACATGTCAGGGAGACTAATGCATGGCTGGAAATTCATACACAGAAAACAGATGAGTGGAGCTTTTTGCTGCTAAAGGAAGGGAAAGGTTGAGGCTGCAAAGAGCTCGCTGGAGGGAGGAGGGTGCGAAAAGATTCTACAAATCAATGGAGGTGTGGACACTACTACAACCTAAGCTCTAATTATCTGTTGCAAAAAGTGGCTGTCAACAGTTAACAATACCTGACAGCATGCATCCATAGTGGGAAAATGCAAATTCAGGAAATCCGGATGAAAAGTGCACGCTTGAATTAAGCCATAAGAAAACATAAGAAATCATTCCCCATGTGAATGCTGCTCATTTCAGCGAGGTATAAAATAATCTTGGTTCGACATTCATTTACATCATCATCATGGAGCAGATGCTGCCGTAATAAGAATGGAGCATGCTAAAGAGGCAAGACAAGCCACATGGTGCAGAAAATTAATCTCAATCTCAAATCGAGGTGTGAATTTCCGTGCAGTTAGGAATGTGTGCAGTAAATGTGAATGTGTGCAGCTATCTCAGCTGGCCCAGTCTCCAGCTGGAGACCAGGCGTTTTAATCAACAACAGGCCTCCACCCAGGCTCAATAAAAGACAGCATTCACAAATAGCAGCAAGACAAGTAATTGACCATCGCAGCCCACCTTTATGACTACATGACTACATGTGTTTCACGTGGTCAATAGTGTAAGTAAATCATACTTTATACTGTGGTCATTTTGGTTAATTTTGGTTATTTGCTCTTCTTCCAAAGATTATTTTGTGTACTGTGCACCGGCAAGAGACAGTCAGAGGTGTCAGCTGCCTCTCGGCTGGTTTAAATTCTGTTCTTGACTTTTGTCTTTCCTTTTTCCGTTCCTGCTCCTCACTGCCTCTGAGTGATGTTTCCTACACACCTAATCTGCACAGGGAGCTGAAAAACTCCTCCTAATGTTTGTGTGTGTGTGCGAGTAGTGCGTGTTAGTGCGCATGGTGCCTTAATGTGAGCCAGCAGAGCCTTTTAATATCAGCAGAAGCTGTAGTAGAAGCACTAAGCAGACAAGCTGCATACTGAGGAGGGGGGATTGGCTTTTGAACGACAAGGGCGATTCATCAACTCCCCCAATCTACGGCCAGTACCTCGGTGTCACAAACGCATGTGCATACACACACGTGCACGCGTGGGCCCCAGTGGCACACAGTATTATCACTCTATATTGTATGAAGAAAAGAAAAGGCAGCCCTTCACTGATGAATGCTTCTGCAATTCAGTGCAAGGTGATACACAATCAAACATGAAAATGCATTTGTAAAGGAGGAGGGGTGGGCACTGGCTGAGTAATGAGAGAGAGACTGGAGGCGCATTTGGACAACACAGAGAGCTCTTGGCCCAAAGCTGGGTGTAAGGCAGAGGGCACTGAGTGGGACACAGGGGGGATAAGGGAATAAAACGACACTGGAAGAGCATGAGAAGAACAACATAGTCTTACTCTTATCACTGGAGAGCTTAATTGTCTTTGATGAGACTAATTGGAGCTTTGTAAAGTCTAATGGCAAAGGAGTCCTCAGAGACACACAGGACATTACTGTTACAGCTTCTAAAGCACCCAAGTCCTGCTTGTCTCCTCCGTCCTGACTGACAGCTATTCACAGTTACATATATCATCAGCATCAACAATCAATCAAGCACTGTTTACCAAACAATGGACTAGGAGCTATTATGTATGTGTGCAAGAAGATGTACACAACAAGGACTGCAACTTTAAAGGGCATATGTGACATTTTGACCAAAATTTAGATAAAGTCAGATCTAGTGTTAAACTTTATTTGTCTGCTAACAAGCAAAATTAGTCTTAAACAACACAACATAATGAGGCTAAAACGTGAAGAACAAGTAGACTGTAGGTGAGATTGGGTCATGATGAATTTAGCTTATGAAATGTAGGTCCCGGAAAAAAGTTTTCAAAACACTGGACTGTTTGCGGGGTAGGAGCTGTTTGTGGTGCAGCAGCAGTAGCAGCAGTATTGGGTATGTGTTGACTTAATTAGGTCTGTGAGCTGCTCGCTTTCCTCTCCTCAGCAGAAGTTGATTAGCAATGCCAGCTGTCCCCAATGTAATTCAGCGTGCGCATGTGTGTGCCTCTCTGTGTGCGTGGTATATATGAGTTTATGCATGTTTGTCAGTGTTGTGTGTGTAGATGTTGTCACTGCCAGCTGCCACACAGTGCTGCCAATCCTCCATGATTAGTACCCACTGGCAACTGGGCGCAAACTGGTGCCAAACAGACCCAGGAGGGCAACATAGCCCATGGTAATCCATCGCTCGTCTCTCTTCTAGCATTTTCCTTTCTCCTCCACCTTTCTAGTAGATCTGCATTTGAATCGATTTACTTTCTGCTCAAAATGCTTTGTGCCGAGTTGTTTTCTGTTGCTCATTCAAAATACAGAAAGTAGTTTGTTTGTACCCAAAGTAAGTTTACAGGGAGATGCACAGTACCACAGTGGCTGGTGCTTTTGCCTCCCAGTAAGGAGGCCCCGGTAACTACTACATTCTGTCTGGGTGAAGTCTGCATATTTTTGTGTGTTACTGTGCGTTTTCTCTGGGGTACTCTGGAGCAGTGAGTGAGAGTCAATTGTTGTGTGTTTGTGTATATGTCAGCTTGTCTAGGTGTAGCATGTCTAAGGCTCATAGTTGTTTTAATAGGTGTCAGCTATCCTTAACACAGAAAGCAGAAGAAAATGAATACAGTATAATAATAGAGCAAATGGAAAGAGACAAATAGCCAGTGAGAGTCAATGGCTGAAGTGAGCTGTGTGAAGAGTCAAAGTGGGCTCTGTGCCTGGACACGCTTGACTGTGTCGCCGTGAAGGTGCCAGCGCTTGGCGAGCAGCATCACATTGAGTCTGCGCTTGGCTCCTAGTGGTTGACCTCTTGCTGCCTCTCACCTGTTGAGATTCTCCTATGTGCCTCGCAAAAGCCAAGAGGCTGAGAGAAAGATGGATGAAATTTTTGAAAGAAGTTTTGAATAACTGAAAATGACAAGGTGAAAGAGGAGAGGACTGGGAAGAGTAGGGTTTTATGCATACGGTTCCCACATGTCTGGCACATTAAACGGCTACACACACATTTATATACACAGCTCTATGAGTTTGGCAGAGTGCACAGTGTTGGGCAGCACTGGCACAGCAAACGCAGCCTACCCATCTGCCCTCTGTCGTATAATGTAGTTACATGTCATGTGTATGCATACACTGTTCTTTTCCCGATAAAATATATAGTGGCCAGTGTTAGTTTTGTAAGGCTGAAACTAAGATGTCTTGTTGCTCCATATCAGTCACATACCTGCATACAGTATATCCTCCACTGGGTCAAGTGTGACGGCCAGATAATTATTAAGTTTCCAATACCGTAAAACAAAGCTTTAAAATGAAACAGATGTGTGGTAGTTTGAGCACCTTAAATTTAGAAAAGCACAATGTGGAATTTGCAGGGTAGTATTATATATTACTATAAACCGAAGCAGTAAAAACAAAGTTATCTTACTTGTCATAGGGCTACAGAAAATAGAGTTCAACAGCAATTGTCCTAAAATCTTATTTGAGAATCTTGGCAGCTGATAAATTGAAGACAATTTACTAAACAAACAAAACACTGGATAACTCTTTCTACAGGGAGTGTGATGGTATGTGTTTGAACTATATGCATGCACACATACAGTCAGATCAACATAGCAAACATTTTTCATTTGACCTGCATTAAGTGGTAATTGTGATGCATCGACTTGGATTTGCACAGTAATTGGAACATATATACAAGTTGCAGAAAATACGAGGCTCACAATATGACACACATGCTCTCTCAATTGTGATTTTGTCAAATGTTGGCAATTGCAGTCACGGCTTACGGCCTAAGTCTATCAGCGGTTGAGATTACAGACAGATTTATTGTGATTCGCGGACTCCCCTGGGACCTGTGGCCTTGCATTGGTTAATCACCACTTGCACATTCGCTCTCTTTCTGCCACTCTTTTCACCACATGCCATAACTCTACTATACCACTGCGCTCTGATGTAACACCCAAATCCATTCATGTATGTATTTGCATGTGTGCCGTGCAAAAGCTGACTTGTTTGGGCCTGATTCATAGTTCGACAGGGTTAAATCTCAATAATCCCACTAATCAAAAGGTTAAACCTCCCTCGTGACCTTCACCTGCTTCATAAAAAAGGGCAAACACTTCTCCGCCAATGATCTCTCGGCTTTTCTCTCTGAATTATTGAGTCACGTTATTGAATTCAAAATTGTTTAGCATGCACATTTGAGCTCAAGCAACAGAGCGGTGATATGACAGCAAATAATGGTGTTTTCCGAGATGCTTTTAGCAGATATTGCAAAGACTTAATAAAATAATGTCGGGCAGTTTTTTATTGCATTGTTTAAATTATTCATTTGTCTTCAGTAGAAAAAAGGGTGACAAATGCATGAGACTGGGAGAACTGCCTGGGGCTGCACTGCACACATTATCTTAAGCGTGAAGACTGACACTGGAGAGGTATACTATATTAGTTCATATATGTTACCTGTATAGATGAAGCGTCCAGGTGTGCCTTTGCAGAACTGCTTAGATTTGTAGGACAGCGTGACCTCCACCACTCCGGGGATGTGTCTGGGCGGAGTCTGCACCCGTATTGCGTGGGGAGTGATCAACTATGGGAGAAGGCAGAGAGGGCACAAAAAAGATTAATGCAACGAAACGCCATTGCTAAAACATGCGCTCGAGGGACTATACAGGCCTTTTGCAGCATTTGACTCTTTTTCTTTGTATAATCAGCCTGAAAATGATGTGTTAGTGCTAAGGCCCTCAGGTGGCCCTCGTAGCCCAAGGCAATGTCACTGGGAGGCTTAGGATGGTTATCAGGGCTGACATAGAGCCGGGAAGAGGGGTTCAAAAGCAGTTATCTGTTTATAAATAAAGCATGGTAATTCTTATACAAAAGGGTTAACTATATACCTTTATACATTATGAACTTGTAATGGAATTCAAAATACTGGGATACAATAATTTCACATTGGTAGTTCAATGTGTACTCACAATCAGAAATGCAAAACTCACATATAGGATAAAAGGATAGTTAGTCAGGTTAAGAGTGCTATGTTTTATGAGTTCCAGGTGAAGTTCTACAGCATGTAGTAAGGTAGTAAACTTTTGTCTATTTGTCATTGGCATCATCATCTATACAAACATCGAAATAAAGACAAGAGACTAAATAAATGTATTATGATAAACTCATTGTTATCTGGGCATAAGAAAACTCATGAACATTTTTGCTTTAATACCGTCCATCTCTATTCTACAATGTAATTGTTGTCTGTGCTGTCTCTCTCTATGTCTTGTCAGCAGAGCCTGTCTAGCTGCTGTTAGCCACATTAAAGCACCACAGTGTCTTAAACAGCTTCACTTAGCGTAGTTGATGAGCCCGATCCTCCATGTATGTGTACGTATGCTCAAGAGTCTTTGAAGGAAACAGTAAAAAGACAAAACACACAGAGACCTCAGTGAGAGCTATGCCCAACTAGCACTCAAAGCTAGCAATGCTCAAAAGCTATCAACACTGCTGCCAGCACCTTGTGTGTATATGAATGTGTCTATGTGTGTGCTGTTGTAACTGTCCCTTTCATTGCTCACTTAACCAGGCTTTCATTCTCCCATTGTCTGGCCTCGCTCACCTCTCCGCGAGACAATATAAGAGCTTTTTATAGAATTATTCCTTTACTAAAGAGAAAGCTGTTTAGCCGCACTGTGAGCTGACCTTCAATTGCACACATTCACTGCATTTACATTTTAGTCATGTGGCAGATGCTCCCGAAGAGATTCATATTGTATAGCGCACATTTCATTACCAACATAATAAAAGACAGGAAGGCAGCAGGACAGTGTGAATAAAATAGGAGCTGGCACTGAACTGTTGTAAGATGGCAAACATATGTTAAGCTATAGAGGCTTTTCACACTCTATGATTAGCATTTCAGTATTGATTTTTATATAAACTATAAGGAAAATAACACCAGTGCTTTACAAGGAATCAAGTTGGTATTTTCAGCGAATGATGGAATAAGGTAAAAATCGACGCTAAGAGTCAAAAAAGGTCCAAGGCTCAAGTTCTATAAAGTTTTAAAACTTTCTTCCAACAGTCCCCAGTTCTCTTGTGAAAGATAGTACACTTTTTGCCGATGCCATAAACAACAGGTAAATTGCATAAAATCCCTATTAGTGTTGAGGGATTGTTGGGAAGTTAACATTTGTGCTTTTGGAAAATACTGCATAAAATTAAATAAAAAGTCCAGTTATTGCAGCTGTAGACTTTTATATCCAATGTAAGTTCAAGTATAAAGTATTTGAAACAATAATATTAATAATAACTGTCTATTGTCTTTCCCGTTCAATCTTAGGGGCTGTTGTCTGCCTCTGATCTTACCCTCTCACACCAAATCAAAAACATTTCATTAGGAATGTGTGTGGTAACTAAGGGTCAGTGTTTTAGTTAATATGTTTTCTTACCACTTTTTCGTATCAGAAAATGGCCTTGATGGTATGGCATAGTGACTGATATTATCTAATATAGCCATATTACTAAGTCAGGACACATCTGATTTTACATATTTACTGCAGTCCTATATCACTTCATATCAGTGCAGTTATATCGTTCATTGAATGTAAATTCTTACACCTTATTCCTGCCAAATCATAAGTCACTTTATATTGTGACTGATCTCTTGCAAACACTCATTAGTGGAAGCCAATAGGTAGCCATTGACCACACATCGCTACATTACGTCTTGGGATGGGGAAGGGAGCTGCCCACTCTGTATATGCCCTGAAATTTATGTTCAACTGATCTATATCCTATTAAAAATCCCATTAAAGTGACTAACCTCACTCCAGACCAGCATGGTTCCGAAGATGACTTGTAAGCCATCGAAGAAGTTGTCCCCAATGATGATGACCGTTGCGCCGCCGGTTGTCCAGCCTTCACTTGGGCTGATGGCTTTAATGCTGGGGGTTGCTGGAAAGATTCACAGTCACAATAGATTAGATCCTTAGTATCCTTATGACAGCCCATAAAGGTTTGTAACATGGTCTTTTTTTCCATCACTTCCATTGCACATACATACATTAGACACACATCACCCCTCTTGCTCGCTCCCCAGGGTCAGGCCCGAGTAAGGAATACTAATCAGAGTGATTATACCAAGCCCGTTATTAAACATCACCCCTGCCCCATGTGTGAGGGCAGTGGCGGTGCGCTTGTTTTATGACACGTGGCGAGGCGTGCGGCGTGTAAATGTCAGGTGTGCTGAGTGTCTGATCAAAGGCCATGCGACCGGGGAGCTCTGTAGAGCATACAGTAGATGTGCCCTCCGCATACAGCGCCTTCATTAAGCCAAACAGTTAGTGTGCTCTTGCTCAGCTGTCTGCCTCATATCTCTGTATCTGTCCAGTCACTGCATGACCACATGAGCTGATTTGAGCTGGGTATATTTGTAATACATTGCCACTACTTGAATTGCATGTTATTATTGTCTTGGTCCCTGTCCAATTTAAAAGATTATTTTTTAGATTGGCTTTTGAAACTTCCATATTATTGCACCTAATCAATTATCTCACCTGTATGGCACTGAATTTAGATCCCACCTAAGAGCCATAGTTGCTGGGATAAGCACGAGTCACCCACAACCCCAAACTGTAAGAAGTGGAGGAAGATGAATAAATTGCATTGTGTGTGCAAAACTACTGGGACCTAGCAATGTCCCTTGTGAATGAATAGTTTATTTATGTCTCATTTTGTAAGCTTCATTATTTTCTCACAAAAC
The DNA here is from genome assembly GCA_036025885.1 of Hypseleotris bucephala. Classification (NCBI taxonomy): domain Eukaryota; kingdom Metazoa; phylum Chordata; class Actinopteri; order Gobiiformes; family Eleotridae; genus Hypseleotris; species Hypseleotris bucephala. The sequence continues at coordinate 8,085 of JAVQKG010072597.1, forward strand.
ATATTCTTTGTCTGTCAAATCTGATTGGATCACAACAATAAACTGCATTTCTAATAACTGCTATTCAGTGCTCTATTTGACCTTATCTGTTGTCATTATGCTCTGACAGATTACTGTGTGTGATTGAAAAAAAGAACAGCGTTGGGGAAAAATACATGTTTATACAAGCGTAAATCTCCTCTCCTTAACAGATATGCAGCTTGTCAGACATGCTGTAATTCTGTAAAGCAGCATAATCCACTTTAGACTAGTCTGACTTTTTCCCCAACAACCTAGCCTTTTGCTCTTTGCCTGACTCCCTGTTCTGTTGATCCTTCCCAACAAGCTGGAGTGATATTTAGCCCCCCCGATACACGCCTGCAGAGATCAGTGTTCAGCGAGCGGCAATCTGTGGCCGTAATCATGGCCTAAGATGCCTCCTTTTCACAGCCGCTGATATTATGATGTGTGTGTGTGGATTAAGCAGATGGTGGAACGTGAATCCATGTGATAGGATTATACTTTGGGGTGTTCCTCTGTGCCATCTGTTCGACTCTATGGGCTGCTCAATCTATTAAAGCTTTAAATAGGCCCCCAAAGTTGTATATCCTGGGTAAAAAAATCACATATTGAAAGACAACTAGAGGAAGACAAAGTTGCCCTTTTAAAAATTTTCAACATGTTTTTAAACTTTCCAGCACTCTTTGCTGTCATCACCCCTCCACTTCTCCTACCCGCTCTTTCTGCCCCTCCCTAATTTGCCCCACCATCCAACACTCAGTGTCAGGAGAATAGAAAATCACAGAGAAGGAAATTCCCAAACAAATCCTTTTGACACAGCTTAACATCTGTTAGTTAGCTGACTTATGTCAATAAGATTCAAGACAAGGTTTTTTTATGACATTCAACGGGACACAAAGCTAGCCAATAAGTGTAGTACAGTAAAATGTATAAATTGATTGCAGGTGGGTAGCAAGATATCTCAGCACAAGATGAGTGAATATTAGAAAGTAGCGTAAGTTAGATGTTGAGTTATGTGTTCACTCCTGCTTGAGTATTATGACTTTTTCAGACTACTCTTCCTGCATCAAAAGTTATTCTCAAAAGGTCTGACAGTATTTTATAGTTTAATAAAAAATAAGTGTACATCTCTGATTCAGAAAAATCCAAGTAAAAAGCAGCTGACTTGTTGACCTTAGTGCACTTTAGTTACAGTATGGCAGATAATGTAACATCTCAGATATGTCTTTGTAAACTAACTCACTTGTGAGACCTTTCACGAGACAAGTGGACCACTTTACCTCTGGAGAATAGCCATTAGAGGGACTTCACTGTAACATTCAATCGTAATGCAATCTATGGCTGGCCATGTAAATCCCTTTTTAGTTTTTTGTCATTATCATCCCTGAGGTTGACTTTCCTCAAAGTAAAAAAAATATGTTTCTCTTATTCAATGTCTGGGAAATCGAAATGAGAAAATAACTGGATTAGGGACTTGGGAATCAGTGCGGCCTCCTAAATCATGTGCACATGTCATTATGAAGTATTAAAGGTTTGGTCTGACTGTGCGTGCGGGGGTGTGCGTATGTGCCGCTCGTGGGCTTTTTGCGTCTGTGTATGGGTGTGTTTGAAAACCTTCGGGATGTGGAGTGATGGAGGGCTGCGGGATAAAAGCTGGTCTCCGAGGAAATAAGGCTAGTGTTGGCTTTAAGCAGAACAGACCTCATAAGACACATAGTGCTTATGCCAGGCAGAGTATGGGCCTAGAGGTATAGACCTGGGGGGAGCGAGCCACCAGGGACACTCAAGAGCTAGCGCTGTTCAGTCTCTTAGCACAAGTTAGAAACCCTACAAGAGTGGAAAGTGGGAATTTGAGAGGCGGCGGGAGGGAGATAAGGAAGCAAGAAGAGGTTTTAGTGGGATACACAGGAGACAAGAGCCAGACAGGAGGGTGAGAGACAGGGGAGGGCAAGTCTAAAAAGACAAAGAGAGCTTGAGGAGGTAGAAAGGCATAGATAGAGTGGCGTTTTGTTCTTTTTTAAGGTTTTAGTTTAGTACCGTGTTCCAGGTAAGAGGGTGTGCCTTCCGAGGGATCCAGTCTCCGAGCCCGGCGCCCGTGTTTGGAGTTGTTGTGCACAAACATGTTGTCAGACACCGCCAAAACATGACCCTCCACGCTTACTGTAGTTGACACAACCACCTAAGACAATCACAGAACATTGAAATATCAATATATCATAAAACCATATATGGTTTGTGTAAATTAAGAAAAAAGCTTGCTTGGTTTGTCGGTTAGCGAACTTTAGAATTTACATTTATATCGAACCCCAGATACTGAACAAGCTGAGAATCAAACAAGTTAAAAAGGTTGCTATTCCTGTTGTAAATTTTTTACCAGACAAGCTTGAACATCCTTATCTGTTCAATAAATACCTTACAAGGAGTACTGGAAATGACTCGTATTGCAGCAGGTATGTATTGCATGAACACATTGTAGTCAATTGCACTGAACTGAGATTTGCTACACTATAAAGATTCACATGTTTTTACGGTAACATAATAAATACAGATGTTGGGGAAAATAGATGATGGAGTACCAATAGCTTTACATTTATTATCAAGACCATACTTGTGTTTGCACCTGTATGTACGTTATTGGTATTTTATTTTTTACCTGAAAACGCCTCATGTCTCGAGGGTTCCCTGCATTCTTCAGGCAGTTTTGGTTACACTTTAGAAAGAACTTGAGGAAGAACCTGTGAGTGAGACAGAGAAGAAAAAACAGGAAGTCAGCCAAGAAAAAGTGATGAGCTGGTGAAAGGGCAGCTGTCTGTCAGAGCAGGTACAGCATGAGCATCTTCAATAAAAACACCAAATAAAACAAATAAAATAGCTTTGGCAAACAACTCATGCCGCCCACTATCCATCAGCACTTTATGACAAAGGCACTTTTTCTATGTAAAAATTATTTGGGGATATTGAGTAAGATGCTAGCTTGTAAATCCATCTCACTGCCACTGTCATGGTTTGCCATAAACTGAGCAGGGCAGACGCCTCCCCAGCTGCACCCGCGCTACAGAGCTGGTGCTGTTGCCATTCCTGCCTCTCTCAATCTCAGTGTGAGAGACCACATCAACAGCACCTGCCATGCATTATTAATAGGCTGAGATGGCAAGTATGGCTACCCACATCAATACTTAATGAGTGGGGGAGGAGGGAGGGTTAAGGTTGGGGGGAGTCAGGGCTGGGGGGTTGGCAAGAGGCCTGTAAGGCAAAAAAGAGGGACATTTTATTCCCTCGCCCCACCCCAAGGGCTGACAACTTCTTTAAGAGAAAACTACTCTCTCCATTCACTCTGTGAAAGAAACAAACAACAAAATCAAATGAGGCGAGAAAATAAACACGTCTGTATACAAATAAACAGGAAAGCCTTAAAAGGGGAAAATAAAACTACTACATCTCGCTCCACCACCTCCTCCTCCCTTTGAGGAAGCTCAAAGAAGTGCTGACAGCTGAAACTGCTTACAATACAGATCTCCAGCAGCCACAGAGAGAATCATTCCTATGCTCAGCTTTTCTTTCATATGTCTTATTTTCTTCCCTCTGTTCATTTGTTATGGCTAGGATTCTGCACTGGGCAGCGTGTTTGGAGCCAACTGCCTTAGATATAATCATGCACACACACCATGTCAAGAGGAACACAGTAAGCACCGATGCCTTGGACAACTGCTTCATCAGAAAAAAAAATACACAAGAAAAACATCAGAGAAGATAAATGGAAGTAGCAGAGTTTCTGTCTCATTTCGGGGTCTGGACAACTGCTGCGCACATTACAAGCATCTGATGTAATACAAGAACTGGGAAATTCATACACAAGTTTTAAATTCATGACAGCTGGTTAGTACACTACAAGGCACTTCTCTTTAAGTGTGGAAGAAAAAACACTTATCAGGGGAATAACTGGCATCTGATGTATTCTTGTTCTAGTTTGTAATCTAGTTCATCTCTTAACTAAGTTTTGGGGATTGAGGCATTGACAGAGGAAGTCTTTGGTTATGCTGCTTGAATGATTCAGAATAGCTTGTCTTAATAGTTAATTAGAACAACAGAAGTAAAGATGAGGAGGAGAATCTATTGTAAACAAGACAGGCAGACTTGGAGGCTGAGAGTTGCTGAGATCCGATTGGAGAGACAGCCCACCCTCCTGTATATTTTAGAAGCTGTAGGCCAATATCTCAATAATTCATGAAGCACAGAGATAGATAGATTTTTTACAGTGGCTGCTGGACCCCACAGGCTGGGGGTCCTAACTTTTCTTATCTGCTGGAGGTCAGAGAGCAGCTGTGGACTACATTCACTTGTCGAAAGCAGCACACCTTTCTCGATGCACCTTCTTGTTTAATTCATCACCTTTCGCAGTCTTTCCAACTGGGTCTTTCTGCCAGCTCTCAGGTAATCACAATAGAGATAGGATGATGGATAAGTGGGTAAGGAAAAGTTAGGGTCAAAAGAGTCAGAGGTGGCCAAATGTGTGGGTTAAGTATGGAGTTTGGAGTGTGGAAAGGGAGGAAGTTATGCAGTGAGTGGAAGCTGGACTGAAGGAGCGCAAAATTGGAATAAGGTTCAGGCTGCACTGTAAAATTTGACATGACCTAACACTAAAACAAGTTAACCAATTGCTTTAAATTATGGACTTCCGCTGATTAATTAAAAAGAATAACATTTTTTTTTTACTTTTACTTTTAAATTAATTCTAACTACTCAAATTTCATTGATTTCCATTATAAGATTATTATTAGCATTCACTCTCACATTTATTCACTGGGGTATTTTATTTGACATCTTAAATGAAAAGACCCTTTAAGGCTCAAAGCTGTGTAAAATGGATGATTTTACGTTATTTAGTATTTTTAAGCTATCACATTAGAAGATTATGTTGAGAAGTCACATTTTACAGTGCATAAGTGCGTCCCTTAAACCCCCCTCACACCACATTATCTGATATATTATTAACAAGATTCAAAGTGTCTAGTCTGCCACTCAGGAACATTACAAAACTGTACCATGTTGGAACATGGAACAAATGCATTTACATGGGTCAGCAGAGTGGGTGGGGTGTGGAAGTGGGGGTACAATGTGATCATATGCAAGAGTAAAGGCAGATTATCAAAGGATTTATATGATCAACAGCTGACCGGTAAATATGAGCACAGAGCTTAACTGTCAGTAATGCTCTTATTTGCTTTGTTTCACTAATTTAAGTTATTTATATATAATGATCCATTCCAGTGACCATTTTCTTCCTTCTTCTTCTTTTTGTATTGCTAGTCATTGTATCATTTATTTCATATTCAAAGGTAAAGCTGGTTCACAAATTAAATAATTTATATGTAATGATACATTCAAGTGACAAGTGACTAAAATATAGTACATAGCACATTCATGGTGTAGTTAAATAAAGCTGTAATTATTATGCTAACATACATTAAAATAGGTAAGGGTAAAATGATTGTGAAGATGACTAATTTTACTTTGTGGACAATGTGAAGCACTTGTTTTTTATGAACTTCTAGCTGAGTGTGGTGGTGACATGCCTTGAAACGATAAATTAATCACTAAACTAAATGTCTGGCAAAATAACATTAAGGCTTCCACACAAAACTTTAACATTGAATGCACCAAGTAATAAGCTGCTGTTTTTTTGGATGCACTGCTTTAGTTGAAAAACAGTGAACTTTTGAATGTCAAACTCATATGTCCCTTGTCTTTTTGTCTTTCCCATATGTCTTTTTGTGCTGTCTGCTTGTGTTATTGCTGATAAGCATCACACAGCAGCCTTTAAAAGTTCAAAAATATCCTTCAGGAATCAATATATTGCTTTGAAATATTGCACGCTGAAGCAGAACCTAAATGCCTTAAAACATCACGGGGTCGTTATCTGTTATGGTTTTCATCTCCTGTATGGATTCTCCCTTTAATTATTGCCCTCTATCTTGTTTGTATTCAACTCTCCGCCTGGTTTCAAGCTGTTTTTTTTATGGCGTTTACTTCACAGATACAAATATTACCAGTGCAAATTGCTGTACCGACCGGATTAAATGAAATAAAACCATTTTGCTCTCACGTAATTACCCCCAAATCCTGGAACGGCTGTGGAAGTGAATTTGTGTAAATAACTGCTTGGCCTCTTCAAGCCTCATGGCATAAATTTGTAACAGTGGAAGAAAAAAAGCAAATAAACACAAGCAGCGGTCGCCATTGTAATTTAATGATCTCACACTTTCATCATATCGTAACGGGCCTTATTTGTCACTTTGGAGCAATTAAACACAAAATCACCCTCTGCCTATAAAAAACAAAAACAAGGAAAGCAATTAGACCAACTTTTAAGTAATCCCTGTAGCATCTAAATATTATTACAGCGGTGATAAAGATTGTCTAAGCGATTAGCTAACAGCAAGGAAGCCTCCAAGGGACAATTCTGTTATATTTTCTAATAATTTTCCAACATTAGCCGCAAATTAGGTAAAGAGTTGTTTTCCTTGTCAGATTTTACACTGATAACTGGAGCATTGTGCTGTTATCTCGCTCGATACTTGCGGTTTATTCATCTTCGCAGCCTTTTGTTTAACAAGTCTTTGTGCCTGATTTCTTTATACTAGGCTCCTCTAGCAGCTCGCTCTGTTCTGCTGCTGCTGCTGTAAAAATGGTTGAGGGTGATGCCATAACTCAGGCCTCTCGTCTCCCCCGCTCCCTCCATCCATTGCTGCCACAGAGATCATCTCTGGAAGAAAAGCACTGTGTCTGGCTCCTAATATGCTTCATGAGGTGTGTAATTCACTGTGCTCCGGAGGGGAGCCATTTGTCTTGGGGGTTAACTAAGTGACACAACAGCACTTCCCGATGCCTGTTACCACCGTGGGACATGTTGAACTAATCTAGGCAGGTAGAGGAATGGAGAATCCTTCTCTTAAGCAATTAAGCATTAAGATTTGTTCAGGAAGTCAATGTTAACCCAGTAACAGGAAGGATAAATTAAGTGGAGATTGTAACTAAGGAGATAAAGGGTTACTGCAGAACAAAAAGACTGATAAATAGTTGTCTTAAGCTAAACTGATGTTCGTCACATTCCCAGAATCCAAAATCTAAGTGTGTATTTTCTTTCCTTCCCTTGTGTTTTATTTCTTTCAGTCTTTCCGCCATGCATCGCTAACACTTCAGCCAGGGTCTGACTGCCTTGTTTTTTTCTGGTGACCTGTCTCTCTGCCCAAAGTATATGTTTAAGGCACACACAGACGCACTCTAATTTAGGGAGATTTATGAGGAGAGCCTTGCACCAGGAGCCACGCAGGCTGACCCCAGGGGTGTAGTGGGGCACTTGGTGGGGGAGGGGTCTGCCTCCACGAGGGGGGACATTAATAATCCAGAACCAGGTCTGTCTCTGGGCCTGGCCCTGAGCCCTGGACAGCAGGCTGTAACCCACTGCTGTGGCCCACTTTCCAGTTTGGACAGATCAATAGAAATATGAGCCCAGAGCAGACACACTTCATTCCTTTAAAGTGCCACTCCTTTGAGTAGCAGTGTGCACCTCTATATTGCCCTCATGTCTATCTTAAGTGTCATGATTTATTTAAAAAGAACATCTCACTGCGCTGAAAAATTCATTTCCATCCCGCTCCATGCATGGTCCCATCCTCTCCCTCTGTATCTGGTCCGTGTGTGCATGTCATGTCAGCTGAAATTGCCCCGTCGTTAAATATTTCTCAGAACAAATGGACCCAGGAGGAGAGAGATGGTGGGTCAGGGAGGATGCACACTGTGCCTTTCCCGCTATGGGACAGTCCCACCAGGGAGCGATAGTCCTGTGCCTTCCCCGGAGCCACAGATCCAGTCCCAGCTTGGGGACAGAAGTCCCAGAGACACTTAACCAATTGTGTTTCATCCATTTCATCCAAAAAGGATCATTCAAAATTCAACTGAGAAATATTGCAGAGAGCATTGAAAGACAGGCGGAAAGATCTCTGCAGCGTGGCGAAGGAACAGCAATGGGAAATAGAGTGTTATTTCAACAACTCGTAAGCTGATAATATCAGTACCTGTGGCCGGAGCACTTGGACGAATGTGAGCCAATAAACATGTGTGAATGTGTGTGTGCGTATCAAAGCCATGATGAATAAGGGGCTGTCGTGGTGATGGACAGGCTTGGCAGGCAGTGCTGATTGAAACACTTCCTCTGTCGGGCCCGGCCCATTAATCTGATGGAGACAGAGTGAGCGATAGAGGTGAGTGAACGAGAGACGAGAACAGCTCCAGGCCCACGGACCACAGGACTAATGAAGGGTCCTGGTCCCTCTCACCTCAGCGCTGTCCTGCCATGCTGGGACGCTCTGCTACCCCTGTCCAGTCCAAACCCTGCCCTCGTGGGACTGACCGGTGAATAATGGCCCTGTCATCAGCGCGGGTAGAAGCCGCCACACAGCCTGCGGGTGTGTGTGACCGCCTCCCGCTCAGTCATTTACCCTAACTGCTCCCCTCTCTGCCTGCGCTCAACACTGATACATTCAGAGTGAATTGTGTTGATTTAAGTGCATGTTAAACTTAATGCATAATGCATTGACTATATATAGCTTGATAAAGAGCATTGTGTCAACCCAGGACCAGCCCCATACATTGTGGGGATGAATGTGCCGCTCGCGAAAGTTCGTTCTTTTTGTTCCGTTTAAGCACTGTATTAAATCATAACTATGACTGTAACTGTACACAGGCTCAAGGTTATGTTTCTAAATGCAGCAGGATCAGAAATCAGAAACTTAATTAGTGTGCTGTGTTTGTTCTGGGGTGAAAAGTTGTTCTCTCCAATGGGTCTAGAGGGAGGAATATGGAAGCCCAACCTGGGACAGAGTCTGACAGCAAAGAGGCACAGAGAAATTGATAGTGAACTGCGATGTATGGCTTACTGGAGCATACAACGAGAACGTGTGCAGAAATTTGTGTGTTTTGGCCTCGTGTCCCTCTGTGTTTATCAAACATATTACAGCTCCTTCCAGATTCCTCACCTGCACACCCCCAGCCTGCTACATATGGCCCACCAATCACAAAATAAGGAATCATGCATACATTTGCATAGCTAATCGCCTACCCTCTCCATTTAATATGCAAATTTGCTGAAACATTACTGAATGCCGTCTGTTCTAAATGAATAAATTTGAATCGCAATTAGAATAATCCTTTATAATTAATGAAAACTGTCAATTTTGGTTCATAAGTAATTTGATTTAAGTGGTGATAGGACACTTATGAAGTTCACCGGGCTGCAAGAAGTGCGAACGCAAACACATGACACACGCGCAAGCTGTGATGACGAGCAGCGGTGTGCCATTGGGGGTGCATTATTGATGGAGATGATTAATAAACTTACAAAAGTGGTTCATGCTGGACTTACAACTACTACTTCTTTGTGGAGGAACAACAGATCAATCACGGCTTTCTGCCATCTGACAGAGGAGTGGAAAAAAGTGATTGAAAAGGTTTCCCAGGCTCGTGGTGCTGTGTCAGTGACCTGTCTGTCCATTGGGAGACACTGATGGACTGTCGAACACTGATCGCCGCTCACACACACATGCTAACTCATAGAAAAAGGGGGCAAAATGCTAAGCCTATTCTTCCACACTGTAAAACTTAAATATTATTAATTCACTTCAAAGAAATTAGGGAACACATTAAGTTTATGAACCCAAACGATTGAGATCCATATAAATACGTTACTATGAGTTAATTCTAACAGAAAATGTGTCAAATTTGGTAAATATTTAATTTAGGATCACTTAAAAACACTTTAAAGAAAACAAACTGGCTTAATATGATTACAATGTGTGCTTTATATTGCATTGAGTTAAGACATATGGGATAACTGTTTAACTATTTATCTTGTTTTAGTTAGATGCACTATTTTACAGTGTACAATAGTGGGACAGGACAGAAGCCTCGTTATTGGCATTGTAAACGCATATAAAGTGTGTTAAGAGCTGAATATATAGTCGAAGTTCATGCGTATCTCCCCACAATTACCTCTCACTCATGCTGCGCTGAAGCATTTAATAGAGTCACTTAAATCAGGGTCATTGTTGCAGTATAATATGTATATGAACGTTAAGTACGCCCGTGTTGGCACATCATCTCCAGCCTGTGTGTGGATGTGAGAATGTTTGCATGGCTCAAGCCCAATAATAATGGTCCAGATAGTGTAGAGACACGCAGACTAATTAGCCAAATCACTGAGAAAATAGCAGCCTGCTAATTAATGGGTATTATGGCATTTCAGAAGTCACTGCTCTAATTGGGAGGGAACTGAGCCTCACATTTCCATATACCACAGTATTAGATTTATGTGTCCGTCTATTTGCCTGTTTGTCTGTCGGCTTGGCATGGTTATGTTAAACAAACCTCATAAGCAGACGTTTCAAAGCTATAATGCACATGGTCTATACGCCGCCAACCTCCAACAATTGCAGTTTAATCTTTTTTGTCCATATTGGAAAAGTTCATTGACATGGTAAATGTGTATATATTTAAATTTATATGATTAGGTTTATATGCTCTGAGACAAATCAAACCTAATGCGAAGTGAATTTGTCGTAATGCGTACGACCTGTTTTGGGAGGTTTGTGTCTCAAAGCAGCCGAGCGCATTCATGCACACACAAATGCATATCCCCTATAGATTCCTCTTAACCCTATCAGATGGTGGGACAATCAAAATAGATTTGCATTCAAATGCCACACCGCCCAGTATCAAATATCAAATCAAGCTGGAGATGGACAGACACCTCCTCCTCCACCCGAGGTCCCAGGGAGTCCCATTCTCGCCCGGACGCGCTCTATCCCGGACTGACAGGCTGTGGCCGGAGTTTGATTGACAGCCTGTTGATGCTCGCCTCTCCCCGTCACGCACCACCCTCAGCTTGCCTTCACCCCCCTCCTGTGCACCCCAGCATGGGTCTGGGTGTCTGTGATAGCCCCTGGGCTTGTGCCCCGCAGGCTGCACAGCACTATACATACAAATCACAGTGTGTCAGCCTGGTGAATAGGGCCCATTTTGACTTTGTCCTTGTAAAGTCAGGCCCCCCTTGAAGCGGGGCATATCTGTATCCTGTGTCATTTTTTCACTTTTTTTGGTCACTTTACCCTTTTGTACCTATTTACTCACACAGACAGATGCATGATACACAAAGGCACAAAACTCACAAGCGAAAATGCACACAGGAAAAACGGCCTGATTTAAATGTGGTGCTAATGGGCAGCACCTCACAGAAGCAGGGTATAAATACATCAACAAGCACATAGACGGGTCCACACACATTATTTAGCAGCGGCAGCCAGGACCCCGGGCCTAATCTCACACACTCAGCCAGTACACCTGGTTAATGTTAAGAGGGCAGTTATAGTCAATTACATTCCCATATAACGCATAAACCTCCACCCTCACCTGGGCCAGCACAGTAATTGAAAACAGGCTCTAAAACACGGGTCCAGGCAAAAAGTCAACTTCCAACCCCCTGACTTTCCTCTTCGCTATGTAATGTCTTCCTCGTTCCATATTTCCAGGGGGCGAATGTAAGGCTAAGCAGAAGCGGGGCTGCCATTTGGATATGAGGCATTGAAAGAGCATGCAGTTATGGAGTCATATGAGGTATGGAAGAAAAGAAGAGGTTTGTCTTTTCAGGTAAAGTCCGAGGGGAGGAATTTGGGGTCGGGGCGATGGGTGGTGGCCTAGCAGAACTGGTGGTGGTGGTTTAAAAAAAGGGGGGTCCAGTAGTTGTAAGTAGGAGTTGGAGACTGACAGGTGACATTACCCTGCGTCATGGCTGGAGGGACAGAGGGACAGAGGGCGCGATGGTTATCCGAGCAGAGAAATGTCAGCGTCCAGACACGGCCGCGACGCACCGGCTCACAAACAAGAGCGGTGCGGACGCACACAGAAAGACCCAGGACAAAGGAGTCTGAAGTCTTTGAGGGAGTAGGGGAAAAGGGCCGGTTTTACAGTGAACTGAGATGAAGAGATTACATATGAGATTTGATAAAAGAGGAGAATAAAGAGACAAAGCTGAGGGAAAGGCTAAGGTTATGTCCATAAACAGACTGATTTGAAAATGCAAAACTTTAGTGGCATTTTTCAATAAGGACCAGTCGACAGTAGGTATATGATAACCGCTTTGAACCACTGTATGTCAAAATAAACATAATTTTGATCAATATTATTATAGCATTG
>JAVQKG010072656.1:0-13536 GCA_036025885.1 Hypseleotris bucephala
TAACAAAAAAACATGATGCAACCAATGCAACCCTTCTACCAACACTCACTTTTATACAAATAAAGGGTTTAGTAGAATCTTGTCAATGAGCAGGTTTGTATTAGAGCCATGATTAAATGTCATGTAATAAGACGTATGTTCATAAGTCCTGCTAAAGAACAGCAGAAATATTGGTATTGGGGCCAAACATAAACTCACTGTTAACATGAGGAAATGCATTCCATATAAAAACTGAATGGAAAATTGCAGTTTTAAATGCAAAATATACATTATAGTATTGAAATAATTAGAGGGTGAGGGCGAGAGAAAATGAAAAGTGAAAGTGATCTGTAATGGTATTCAAAATGTTTACAGTAAATATGCATTTAATGCATAGACATCAAATAAAGTCAAGAGTAGCACAAAAAAGTGTGCTTATAGCTTGAATGGGTAACAGTACTTGAATGTAAACCTTAAGACAGATAAGATGTTAGAAAGAGAAAAAGAAACCCTGTGATCATGTAAGTAAGTTCATAAATGTGGATGTGTGCACCATTATTTGTATGTACTGTATTATGAGTGTGTGTGTGGGTGATAATATTGCTGAGAATATGGACAATCACGTCACAAAGTAAAATCACTGTCTGCTTCTCCCTGATCCATGTGTCGTGCAGCTGATGAGGCGGAGGGTTGGTCATGTGACAATCCACAGTCTGTGAAGAGAGGAAGTTACTGGGTGGTTGTTCCCAGTATGAGCTCATATACAAACTGTTCTTTTAATAGGCTTCTTTCTGAGTGTGCATTTGATCCTGAATCTTCTGTAACATCTCATGCATCCGCCGCAGCTGGAAAAAAAGACACCAGTATAAGTAGATGCAAGTCAAGTGTAATGCATTTATTCCCTTTTCCTTTACATCAACAAAATCAATGTGTGTGATAGTATCCTAACCTTTCCTAATCATATAATTTGTGACTATGCAATAGTCTACAAAATAGTAACACACACTGTATATGCTCATTTAAATACATATGATTGCTGTGAATAGGAAATGGGTTTACAGAAAGGTGTTCGGCTGCTAGTTGTCTCATTAGGCTATGTTCTTATGTGCATTTTAGTTTTATTTATTTCATTTTAGCTTATTAGTTTCTTTGTTTTTAAGTGTCCAAAGAAAAACAACTGAACAAAAAATAGTGTTTTTATTTAAAACAGTGGGGACAGAAATCTACTTTAGGGGAAGCATGGGGTCTGGGATAAGACTTTTACATTACTATACTACAACTGCATATTTCAAGTATTTCATATTTCATTTTAAATATATACACTATATCATTCACATAGCTCAACTAATAAGTTCTAGTTACTTTCAAGTTTCAAATAAATAAATAAATAATATTTAAATATTTTTCAATCTACAATTTCCCACATTTATATAAATAAATAAATATTAATCATAATTTGGCAATATTTTAGGAAAAGGGGGGTTCTGGGAAGGATCATTAACAATATAAATTATTACAGTAAAAGCCTGGTTGGTCACTCAAAGTCAATAAATAAATAGTGTATTTGACACTCAAGGGGCCTGCTCTGTGGTCTGCTCTGACTCTGGGTGGGTTTCGCCCGGGGGATCATGGGGCTCATGGAGATCAGGATTATGTTCAGATCCTTCATGGAGCGGCTCTGTCTCATGGTCCACATGTCGTACCTCTTCATCTTTCTCTCGGATGAGCTTTTCTGTCTCACTGTCGGCCACTCCTGATACCGCAGGGATGGGGAAGTCTGTGCCGCTCTCCCGAGTTAGCTTACTGTAAAGATTTTATATATTAAGCACATAAAGAATATGAAAATATAATCCCACTTAATGTACAACCTATACATTCATTAAAAAAGGTGCCAAAAACTGGAAGAAAGGTTTTACTTATACTTCTAGTACTTTGCAATGATTTGTGGTCCATGACTCAAGCAATGTGTGAGAATTTATGGAAGAGACATAACACATTTATTATTTATTATTATTATTTAGTGTACACATACTTGCGATTGCGCTCCTTGACCACTCTGCGGGTCATGCTCTGGATGCACTGGGCCCTGTAGTTCTCGTAGTGGGTCTCACGAGTGACGTCTTTGAGGTCCTGCATGTGTGTGCGAACAAGCATGTTTCGCAGTTTCACAAAATCGCAGTGTGCCGAGTTCTCCACTGTGAACCACAACAACTAATAGTCATTGATTGAAAATATACAGTTTAATTAGCCTCAATTTAATTTCCAATGTTAACAACAATAATACAATTTGAACATGACACAGAAGGAGCTCACCTTCAACAATGCCCCACGGATACAAACGTCCTCTCACTCTCTTCCCTTTGGCCTCAACCACTGTGTTGCTGCCTATTACAGCAAAGGGAATACTTTCCTATGGCAAATTGGTGCACAGGAGAGACATAAGAGGTGTGTTCTATTGTATAGCATTGAATGTTGATTAATATAACAAGTCAAAAACTAATTTTCCATTTTACTTTTAGTTCAAGATCCTGCTGCTTAAAGTCCTCATCTTCATCAGAGTCACAGTCGGGGAACTGGTAGATTTTGATCCCATACTGTTCGATCTCTTCTCTGATCTGTGACATCAGAAAAATGGTTAAAAAGTTCATTTGAAACATAAAAGAACCAACCAGCTAATCATGCAGAATTATAATTGTCTTGCCTTCATTTTCTTTTTCTTGACCTCACTGGGGGTGAGTGTGTCGGCTTTAGCTAAAACAGGGACAATGTTGACTTTTTCATGTAGAGCCTTCATAAACTCCACATCGAGAGGGCGGAGACTGGAACATACAAAAGAAAACATGCCTTGATTTATCATTAAACCAAAAAAATTGACAGGTAGCAATACATTCTGACACTGGCCAACAGAGGGAGCACTGTCTCCATGTATGGTGAAAATACATTACTAGAGACAATACTATTTCTTTGGTGTGTATAGTGGTGTGCACAGTCAGCCTGAATCAGCACTAACTACTGATGAGAGTACTGCAGCACATGTAAATCTATCTGGGGACAGCTGCTTTTACTCTGACCGCTGCATTTCAACTTGTACAGTAGAACACACAGAAACATATAGAAGGAGTATACATCCACATAATTAACCATTTTATCTATAACTTGCCAGGCAATGTATTTATTTGCACTGATGTCCTACCCGTGCCCAAAGGGTGAGATAAAGTAGAGGCAGCAGTGTACACGGTTGTCCTGAATGTTCTTGCGATTGAGGCCGCTCTCGTCTCTGAAGTACTGTTCAAACTGCTGGTCAATGTAGTCCGCCACAGACTTCCAGCTATAAGGTGTAAGCATACACTAGAAGTTATTAACTATACCCCAATGTCATGCTTTATTTTGTATAATGTTTGACAGGAGTTGTACCATTCTGTGTTGTTTACAGCGTCCCCAAAGCCAGGAGTGTCCACAATAGTGAGCTTCAGTTTGACTCCTTTCTCTTCAATGTCCACTGTGTGTTTGGTGATCTCCACTGTTTGTGTGATTCTCTCTAATGAATGTAAACACTGTTAGCACATCTTGTGATATGTTAAAGGTGTAGTCTGTAAGTTTGCTAAAATAAATGCTAGATTTATTTTTGTTTTCATTATGTGATCTCATAAGTAACCTGACATAATTATTTTATCATAGTCCTTCCCGTGGCCTCAAATCAGAGTTTGTGGGAAACTACTTTGACCACTAATAATCAGTTTTTACTTTAATCTCTCCCCTGGCCTCTACAGACTAAAGACAACCTCCTTTATGCCAGAAAACAGGATCAGAGAGCCAATTTTAAGCATTTTCCTTTCTTTGTTTTAGACAATATACAGACTACAGCGTTAATACAATCAAACTAACTTATTCTAGTCTCACCTTCAGCATTCAGCAGCTTCCTATCCTTGTACAGATCTGTGAGAAATAGGCTATTGACCAGGGTGGACTTTCCCAACCCGGATTCACCTTCAAACAAAGAGCAACACAAAGAAGAAAGACATTGTCATTGGCTCAATTTTCAAAGTCCCAGTCAACAGTGGGGTTTAGGGAAAATCTGCAAAGCTAGGATTTACCTGCTACCATCAGGGTGAAGTCAAAGCCCTTCTTGACGGACTTTCTGTGAACTTGATTTGGCAGAGTAGCGAAACCAACATATTCTTTGTCTTGGTCCTGAAACAAACAAAGACACAATCATTTTAAAATACATAACTTATTTGTTTGCTGTTTATTTCACTGGGATATTTCATGATGTGTAGTACTTTATTGCACCAAACAGAGATAGTTGTACGTTGTCATTTGTCAGAACGACCCAGCAAAAACAAAGCACCAGCAGAAAGGACATATCAACAGGCACTGCAACAGCCAGGACACAATATGACACACATTATAACCCATCAGCGATTTCCTTTACATTAAATGTACAATGCTTTTTCAGTCCTGATCCTAATCCCGTAATTTGGGCTTTATGGATCGATCGATGCCCGATCCACCAATACTAATGCAACAACTCAAGGTATCGGCATTTCTTTGCTATCATTGTATTATAACCTAATATATAATATACTGTAACTAAGACCAGAATATGTCCAACCTTCGTGCTCTAGTGGAGGCTCTGGTCACACTTTAACCACTTTACTTCTTATAGTTCAAACACTTGTACTGCACAACAGCAAGACAGAAATAAATGCCCAGAATGATGTCTGTTTTTTGTATTGTTCAGTTTTGTTTTGTGTTGTTTTATTGTAGTTTTGTTGTGTTGTTTTTATGTTCATGTTAAATTCTCCCTCTAAATTTTCGCTCATGCCTACTCTGCATTACCTCTGAATTCTCGTAGGGGTCAAATAAAGCCCAGGGGCTCTTGGGCCTGGACGATGGACTGACAGGAGACGGTAAGTCAAACTCCACACTCCTGCAGCTCGGAGCGGCCGTCTCTGAGCCCGAGTCTGACTGTGCACTGCCACCAGCCACGGGCGGCCTCAGAAAGGACGGGCTATGAGGGCACTCCTCACCCCCCACATGCCGGCCCACCTCAGGGGACCCGGGCGGACCCTGGTGGGGGTGGTGATGGTGATGATGATGATGATGGGGAGG
The DNA here is from genome assembly GCA_036025885.1 of Hypseleotris bucephala. Lineage (NCBI taxonomy): Eukaryota > Metazoa > Chordata > Actinopteri > Gobiiformes > Eleotridae > Hypseleotris > Hypseleotris bucephala. The sequence goes on from JAVQKG010072656.1 coordinate 5,092, forward strand.
GTCGTGCATAATGTTTTCCACTTCAGAGTCATCAGAATGGCTCAAATGCTGAAGATATCAAGGTCAAAGGGGGCGTATGGGTGTACAAGAACAAATAGGTATGAAACACGAGAGGGGCAGAAAAAGGTCGGAAAGAATGGAGTGAAGTTCATTAGCAGTTGAAATATCGAAAACTATAACTGTGATCTTTTTTAAACTTGTTTGAAACAGTGTTTTTTCCTGTAATTTGTTAGCTATTCCAACAAGTTGTTATTTGTGTAAAAAGCTTTAAAAAAATCTGCAATTTAGTATTGTGATTATAAATCTAGGGGAGAAATGTTTCTCCAGTTATGAGACCAACCTTTTCATTCATTTCAAGTAATTTGTATACATTTCTGAAAGATAGGGTTCTTCCCACTACTTCCTCAGTGCTTGTAGGCTGCTCACATCTTGTGTCAATTTATGGTTATACCAGATGTAATCAGTAATCAGGTTTGTGGGGCTAAACCAGGTCAAGATAGCATAGCTTGTTATATAAACTAGTGTAAAAAGCCTAGATGCAGACAATGTAGTGTTATTTATAATTAACAAAACTAAACATAAGCATTGCTACTTGCATTACTACAAAATCACCTAAACAGTACTATACATTAGATCTAGTTGGGATTATACACATTGCGTTCTCCTGAGTCAGAGGTACCTGTTGATCATTATGGTCCCTGTGGTGGTTTTGAGGGGACACAGAAAAGGAGTCCCTCTCGTCTGAAGAAGAGTGAATTTCATGGTCACTGTCTTCCATGGCACTAGGGGATTCAAGTAAAAGGCATCAAGGGCCAAATTAAGGGAGGCAAAGACGAAGAAAGGGGCCGGACAACTAAGGGTTTAAGGGGTAGCAGCACACATATGGGATTTTGTAGGATGGAAATATAACATAAATGAAAGTGATTAGAAAATAAACACATGGAATGAAATAGTGTTTTGAGTTTCTAAGCCTACTGCATTGCACCAGCCATAATCTGCCCTGAAAGTCCACTTAACTGTCCAAGAACAATGCTCATCTCGCAATCTTCAATGTTAATGCAGGATCAGCAAAAAGTGCACAAACATTAGGCTGTAAGACAGTTTAAAGAGGCTTGACAGAACTCCACATCACATCTGGTTATATATTTGTGCTCTAACATTCTCTTATAATTAGTCAGATTTTGACAATAATGATGTTCGAAGCTTTAGGGCTTTAGAAATTGATAGTTTCCAGGTTTAGAAAGCAAGTGACCCATTTCGAATCGGCACAACCAAAGCACAGATCAATGTTTAGCTTAATAGATCCTGTGGCCTACATGAAAGAGGATGTCAAATGAAAATGTTTGACAGTTGTAAATGCGAAAATATTACAAACCCACACTTTTGTCTAGGAATTTTACCTAATGTTTTAAATTGACTCCAAAGTAACAATCTTTACGTAATATGGAAAAATTACTCATTTCCATCCTTACATGTATACCCATATCTTTAGCAGAGTCTCACCTGTGTTAATGTTACCAAAACGACTTGTCTTTTCTATGCGTCTTCATCCACACCTCTTCATCTCCACAGCAGAAGCAACATGTACAACAACTACATTGACAACCACACAGACCACTGCACTTATATAGCCCTGGTTACAGAGGACACAGTGTCCTTCATGTCCACTGCCCAGGGGAACTGATCAGCAGCATTGACCCAACAATAGACACACATTATTACAGGCTGACAATGGCCACTTCACAAAATACACGCACTAATGCCAAAGCTGGGACTTGACTAGGGGTGGACGATATGGTATAAATATAACATCACGATTTTAATAAATTCAAGATCACCACTTCAATATGATCCAAATTTGACTTTGTCTTGTCTCACACAGAAGACTACTGCTGTCAGTGACTTCATAAAACCTTTTTAACTACAAACTCAATATACATCCAATCCAATGTACATCTTAATGTTTAAAACTATTTATTTTCATTTTTATTAATATGAACACTGGCATTGTTACAGTAAACATGATGGTGAAGAGAAAAACATAAATGACTGCACTGTATCATGATTTAATGATCTTCACAGATTAGCAGATCGTCAAAACTTCATATCACAATTACATTTTTATCACTGTATCGCCCACTCCTAGACGTGACTGGCAGACGTTGTACCTAATAAAGTGGTCTGAAGTTCATATTGAACCTGCCTTTTGTGTCTACAAGCCCAAAGATATATTTTCTTTTTCAACTAATTTTCTAGACTATTGTGATAATTATGTTTAAAAAATCCTAATTGATCTGAAATCCTTCCTGTCATCAGCGACTATGCCACGTTTTTCCCCCATCCCCTTTTTCTAAATGCTATGTGTGGCTGACAAGCTATTTGCAGTATTTAGCAGGTGCATAGATAGATGATAGGCAATAGGAATAAAAAGTAATAATTAAGTTAACATTTTATACTACAAGGAAAAGTAAGTAATACACTTAATTGTTACTTTCACATAAACACCAGGTTTCTACATAATGGCTACTTTCCCCACTTTGTCTGTAAAGAGGTAAACCCAACATCCAGCCCGAACAGGAAACAGGGATATGTGTAAAGCTAATAAATCAATAAAGATCTACTACAAATCAACATTCATTGGTTAACAATAGAAACAAACCCGACTCACACACAATAACACAATCATGTCTAGACAATGCATTTTAGACACAATTTATACAATATAATCCATTAAAATCTAGCAAATTAGCTATGGACAGTTAAAACATCTATTAGAAATCTTTTATTAGACTATCCCAGCAAGGACCTGAACCATTTACTACTTCTATAATTGGCTAAATGACATTTCACTTGTTCATTATCACTGATTGGACCGACCTTTAAAGGCGTAAATATCACACTGGGGTATAACTACACAATGGTGATGAAGATGGTATTGTGAAAATGAAGTTAGTATGTTAATCTGAGAAGATGACAGATGCTACAGAGCAAACTTTTATGCTCTGCTGTTAAAAGTCATTTTTACAGTAACATTTCCAATGTTTACGTTAATAATAAGAAAAATAAACAGCATTACATTTTATGATGATTAAGATATGATGTACTTTGAAGTTGTAGTTAAAATGGTTTTGTGAAGACATTAATAGCAGAACTCTAGTCTTCTGTCTAAAAGATAATACTAAAAGTCAAATAAAGTCAACTAAAATTGTGATAAAATCAAATTTGTGATCTTGGCTTGTATTTTGATCATAATGCCCACCCCAGAGCTATTGTAACTATCTGTGCAGGGTCCAGACTATCATTGTTTCCTCTTATTAAGCCCTTAGTGATGACAGCTACCACGGCTCTGGCATTTCCTGATGCATGCTGCTTATTATGTATTATTGCCTGTGTTTATGCTCAAACTGTAGCTATCTGAGATCACATTGATGTGAGCCTGGTATGTCCTGTTTGTCCGGTTCAATTAAACGAACAAGGCCAGAGCAGCAGAAGCCATATGATTACACCACACAGACCAAATTGACCATTTATTTTATTAATACACTACCTAAAGGAAAATGACAGACTACAAGACAAGTACTAAGAGTCCGCCGTACCTGACCTCAAATAGTTAGAAAATTACAGATAGATAGATAGTAGATAGATAGTTTATTGTCCCACAGTGGGGAAATTTGTTTTCACAGACTGTCATACAGCTCACACAAGTAACAAACAATAATAAACCAACATTTAACATAAATCCAATGCAACTTTTGATTTGAGATTTGAAAATCAAGTCACTCAGTAAGGAGTTTCTGTTTCCGTGGTGATAGCAGGTTAACAAGAGAGGTGGAATCTCTATCAATCTGCCTACTACACACTATTAATTAGATTATTATTAATTTTTATATTATATACTATTATATAATATTATTAGATTATTATTAATAGACAATGTTTACATCGAGATGATATATGCCCACACCATCTGCAGCATGGCTGACTTGAATGGATTTGGTGTCTAGTGTATTGTTGGACAAAGAAAGCAGGGTATATAGGTGTGAAGCATGACTGTGATGAGGCTGTGGTGAGATAGTTCTGTTGCTGAGGTGGTGATGGAGGCCAATGAGATGGTTCTACTTTGGAAGTGGTGATGGAACATTGCAATTAAATGGTTCTCCTGCTGAAATGAGCGAGTGAGATAGTTCCGCTGATGATGTGGTGATAAAAGAGATGTACATGTTTCTGGTGTGATGGTGATGGGGGAGAGTGAGTCAGGCTGCTGTGATGGAGGTGGTGGGGAGTAAAGGCTCATTTATACTGTGTATTTTGGTCCATCTTTAGGGAGCTTGCGGATGCGTATCAACGGAGCAGTACATGCATTGGTTGAAGTGAGCGCTGTTCAGTGGCCTAAACTGGACATTGACTTAAGTTTTGAAATAAGTTACAAGCGGGTAGATCACTGTATATTCTAGCGCCTTCTGCTGGTTATTTAACATAACACAGAAGCTGACATTCAAAACGCATGGAAGTATGAATGCTCTGATGTTAAATGCACTGATATATGTACAAAATGGCAGTATAAATGAGCCTTAAGATGGTTTAGTAGTTGGGGTGTTGATGAAAAAGTGTTCTGGTGCTAGAGGGGAGTTAGATGGTTCTGCTGCTGGGATGGTGATGGAGGAGAGTTAGGTGATTTTGTAACTAAGGAGGCGAGTAAGCTTGTTTTGCTGCATATAGAACAAAAATGCAGCTTCATGTGTATATTACCTAAATTCCATATGCTGCATACCAGTCAGCTTTTTACCTGCTGATCTCATGTGGTTTCATGAAACAGGGACATGCAGTACAGTGCAACGACAAGGGGAAATCATCTGTTATGAGGAGCAATATACTCCACACAGAAGGCGGCTCTCTGGAATAAATGACTGCTTTCATTTTTTTCTTTTTACCCAAAAACACACACAGACAAACACACACAAACACAGAGAGAGAGACAAGCAATCTTAACGGAATAGATCAATGCAGTTTCAGTAACAAGGAATCAATAAGTCTCCCAATGATAACAGCTGGGGTTGTTGTGTATTGCTGCGAAGGGTGAATTGAGATTAAAGTGAACTATGGAAGATTGAACCTCGGGTAGAAGATTATGTTGCACTCCGATTGGCATGTTGCATTGAAGTGTGTATCTCAGAAGGAAAAGCTAGCTTGAAGAAAATATGGAGTGGGAGCCAGGAGTTCTACTGATGAAGTGGTGATGAAGGAGAGATAGATGGTTTTGTTGCTGAGGTGGTGATCAGTCTGCTGTTGAGGTGGTGGTGATGGAGGAGAGTTAGATGGTTTTGTTGCTGAGGTGGTGATCAGTCTGCTGTTGATGTGGTGATGGGGGAGAGTGAGGTGGTTCTATAGATTAGATGGTGATGAAAAAGAGTGAGATAGCTCTGCTGCTGAAGTGGTGATGGAGGAGAGTTAAATGGTTCTGTCGCTAAGGTGGTGATGGAAAGAAGTGAGATGCTGTTGAGGTGGTGAGGGAGGAGAGAGAGATGTTTTTTTTTCCTGAAGTGGTGATTGAGGAGAGTTGTGATAAGGGACCGTGAGTTCTGCTATTGAGTTGGTGATAAAAAAGTGAGATACTGTAGTTCTGTTGCTGATGTGGTGATGAAAAAGGTGAGATAGTTCTGTTGCTGAATTGGTAACAGAATAGCGTGAGATGGTTCTGCTGCTGAAGTGGTGATTGAGGAGAGTTTTATGGTGATGGGATGTAGTAGGATAGCTCTTCTGTTGCGGTAGTGATGGAGATTATCATTCCAGTTGTATGTGGTTTCAGAAAAAAAAGCTGGCTATATAAAATACCATGCAGTAAGAGCCTGGAGTGTACAGTATAGCACCACTGAGCCTGCTGCAGCGTATACTCTATGCATTGCCAGTGGGGCCAATGCAGCTCTGTGCGCATGTGTGCATGGACTGCAGTATTGCGGATCCGGACTGATTGCTGAAGCTATTGTGGATTCATTCCTGCAATCAGAATGTATCTGAAGATGGAGAGAGGCAGGCTCTGATGTAAGCCGGCAAGCAGCGGGAGGTAGAGAGAGTGAAAGTCAATAATTTCAAAGTTTATTTGGTTATGCAACAGCTCCGTACTCTGATCTTCATCACCCTTCAAACTTTGTTAAGTAAGAGTGTACTGCTACAAGTACAAAGGTATTGGTATTGTGGTTTTCTATACCTTTCAATGTACTGTGCTGCCGCTGTGTACTTGGATATATAAGAGCACATTTTTTGTCTTTGAGGTGAATAATAACTTTTTCTCATTACCCTGGATACGGCACAGTGCTTTCAAGCTTCGCTCACTGGAGTTCAATTACTGGGTTCCCTCTGGCTTGCCTTTTATCACTGAATAAGTAGAGGCCTGATACTGCGTCTTTTGGGGTGTTTGTGTGTGTGTTTGTGTGCGTGTTTGTGTGAGGTCAAAGTCACCATGTTGCATAAGAAAGTGAGAAAGTGTATAAGGTGCAGCCTGTTTAAAGTGGCTAGTCATGGCTGCTTGGTCACATGGGTACGAGCATACACATTCATGAATACCAGCATGGAAACAGGTGGTCGCACTCTCCATGTCCCCAGCTGCAAAACAGTACCTTTGTTATTCACCTCACATTCACAGATACACACGCACAAGCCCTTCAATGCCTCTGGAGCACAGGGACTTAGATTTGGGTCATCAACTCAACAATGAATCGCTGCAAAAGGGAGATAAATAGCATCATACTTGTTTTCACCTTTTGTTATGTTGGAACACTGATCTTCCCATTAAACCAGCGATATTTTTATCCATTGAGCAACCCAGTGGTGAAAAGAGAGCCACAAGCACTACCATTACAATAAGATTGGGCATTTATGGGCACATTTGAATAATTACCAAACGTCTCACAGTTGTGAGAGAGGTATGTTTGTCGAGCTGAGTGTGAGGAAGATGATGCCTTCAAGGGATTTACTCTTCACGAGCAGCATTTATGAAAATTTGAATGGTCTGAATAAATGTCACGCCACTGAGAGAATGATTGGGCAGATGGTAGCTGGAGAAACTCACAATCTTCTAACTAAACTTTTAATTAGCATTGTTAATGCAATAGAAAGTGCTGGGGAAATGAATGTAAACCAAGAAGTTTTTTTGGTTTAGGGAATTGTTGAGTTGTGCAAATGAGTTATCCTTTGTGGTTTGGCATTATCAAAAATATCTTTTAAATAGCGCCAACAACACGAAAAACAATTGGAAAGCATTATATTATTTCTAATTAAAAAAACGTAAAATCACCAGCAATCATCTTTAACCAAACAGGACATATAGTTAATTTTCTTTTCCAAGTAAAATCTCTTTCAGTGGCAGATAGAAAGTGGGAGAATTATATCCTTTCAAATGTCAAATTGATTGGAATGTGCTTTTATCCTAAGAACACAAGTACTTTTGTTGAAAATATAAAGTGTTGAATACAAATAGATTAATAGATGTCCATGTCTTTTATGTCCTGTAGCCTCAATAACCCATCCACCATTGCATGAATGGAGACAAACTGCCAAATAGTCACCTTAAAATGTACTAATGGCTGTTGGTCAGTTAGGTGTGCATCCAGTTTAAAATGCCCTAGGCCCAAAGCAAGTGAGAAAGACTTCAGCCTCCCACAACCTGTCATTAGTGGTAAATGATGAATAAATAATTGCTAGTGTGCACTTTAGTACTGGTAGTAATTCAAACTACATTGCTAATTTAAAAAAAACAGTAAAAGTAGCCATCTTGATAAAAACGTGGTTAGTTTTCTTTCGCCATGCCACCTTAAAATAATCGTGTGCTTCAGGTTTAAAATGGCCGAAGTCAGAAAAGCTATTGTTCTAAAATTGGTCTAAGTCATTTCACCCTATTGTGTTACATAATTAAGCAACATAAGTATTTGTATATCAATGGACATCAGTTAAATTAACCTTTTTGAGTGAAGTCTGTATCAGTTCTTTGTGTTTCCTAAAAAACGTACATAGGCCATTATTTTAAGAAGGTGTCAAAATGCAGTTTTTCTATCCCAGGGGTGTCAAAGATACGGCCCGCGGGCCCGAATCCGGCCTCTAACTAACTGTATCTAGCTATCTCGTAATTACGAGATCTTTTCTCTTAATTACAACTTCTTTTCTCGTAATTACGAGATAGTAAATATATTTTTTTGTGAATACAATGCTCTTCCGTACTTTATGTCCAGAGAAATAGTACTAATATAATATAAGGTAGGCTTCTGTATTCACAAGATGTTATTGCCACGAGTCTCTGTCAGTATTGAATAGACTGGATGGTTGTAATGTTTTGAGACATTAAAAAGGTGGTTTGTGGCAATATATAGCAAAGATAATATATTTTTGTCTTACTGTTTGAATCTTTGTGTTAAGGACATTGTGATACACTGTTTTAGAATGAGGCCCTGTGTG
>JAVQKG010072686.1:0-19292 GCA_036025885.1 Hypseleotris bucephala
TTGAGTTATAGCATTTAAAAGTTTAAGCTTAATTAATTAATAACTTAATTAATATTCATCGCAGATGTACCCAATTTTAATCACCTCTTCCTTAAACCAGTCCTGACCTTCCCTGGAAGCTTCATCCAAATCCGTGCAGTAGTTTTTGCGTTATCTTGATCACACGCACACACACACACATGCCAACGGAGGCGATCACATAACCTCCTGGCGTTGGTAAAAATGGTCTCAGAAAGAATGTAAAGAATATAGACTATCATAATTGTAGTTACAAAGACTTATCCACCAAAACTCTTAGCCTTTAGTTTTGCAATGCCCTATTTCTCGCTTACAATTCTGTAAAAGTCTGTAGAAAAGAAGTTTGGGTTTCTCGCAACACCTGTGACCTGACCCGAGACCTTCATAGACAGAGACAACGGGTCACCAAGAGACAAGGGGGTGACAAGACAACTGAAGAGGGAAGTGTAGGAAGCTTCATTCACCCCATAACAACTCATTAAACAGTCACATGCATATTTAAATGTGATAAAAACAGTGTCAGTGTTTCCCTTTAGTGTGAGATTTACAGACTGTACTACCTCCATCTGTGCTACTACACTTATCCTCATATCTGATCGAAAGCCTTGGCTACGACTACAGCATGGGTCCCCAAGCGCCCATTAGAAAGCCTGGGGGGTCCTTAAGTGTCACCCATGAAATCGGGATGTTAGGGTATGAAAAACGGGGGAGGGACCGCTAGTAATTCTCATTATTGTTAAATGTTCAATCGTCTCTGGTGTTGACTTTGCCTTAGTCTGCCACTGCCAAAAAACAACACCCCACAGCCAGTTTCAAGAAAAGCTGCAGATATGGAGAAAATCTTCTTAAGACGACGTATGACCCTAAAATAATTACAAGACCTGACCAACAAGGGGTGTCAAATTTTCCACACCGCTGCATTCGGTGTAATTTCCAACATTAAAAAAAAAACTTGTGAAAGATTAATAAATTAAACAGTATTAAAATGTCATAGCTAATTCCAAAGGTCGTCGGCAATTTGTCAGCAATTAATGTAGTAGCACAACTGCAGGGCATCCACGCATAACTGTATTATCCCAGGCCTTTAAAAAACCCATTGAGCAGCGCTGACTGGCAGAAAGAAAAGAACTTCTCAATGGCAGATTTTTGACGTCCGTAATGGCTTAATGTCGGCGTTTGACAGAGATATCGGGGGAAAGAAGAAGAGCGACTTTGTGAGCATTGGCGTGGCCCATAGGCTTTATGCTGTCACTGCTGATGACAGTAACTTTCTCCATGCAGATTAAATTGGTGTTTACAGATTTGCCCTGGGTGTACATTTTGTCCCCCCCCCCCCTCCCCCGCTGGGCTGCAGTGGCTGGTGATGAGTAGCAGTTTCTCCGACACTGATGCTTATGCCTCCATCACACACACAGACAGTATACCAGGCAGTCTCCCACTCCGGTTCACTAAACGTACAAGTGTCGCCAGCTATTTACTCTGGTGGAAAATACACAAGCGCAGTGCCACTACTTCTGTCAGGGAAGTTCAGTTCAGTAAGGAAACTTTAAATATGTCTAGATCATTTCTGGAATAAATAGTTTGGACAAGGCTTTGAAAATCAAGATACAAAAACCTATATAAACTGCCAGCTAATAGATATGCAAATTGTTTAGCTTGACTTGGGGGAAAATTTTATTAAAGTTATAAATAATAATCTGTGAAATAAACACAATGGTAAGATGGTGGACCACTTCATGAAAATAATTCTCACATTAGCTATTGGATTATTGGCTGCCAGGTAATAAGTAAGAGAAACAATGTATTTTTGCACAACTTTGTCTGATTATGGTAAAACATGTATAAGTGAAACGAGATTCATTTTTAGGCAATTTCCGAAATTCAGTTTGATGTCATATAAGAATTGGTATCATAAAGCATGCTGGTCCTACTGTTTTGGGTGAGTAGTGAGATTGAGGAACTAAGGTAACAGTTCTTTGTAAAACACAATACAGACAGCCAGATAGAGGTACACAAACGAATAAGCAAGAAACATTTATATCACGATTTTATCACTTCAGTTTAAATAAATGTTGAAGAAATAATACAATGTGACTAGTCCACGAGAAATGTCTGTAATGCTACAAACTTTATCAGTGACTCTCTTGTGATGTGGGCCGCTCCAGTTTTGACAGCTGGTCTGGAAGAATGTGCTCAAAGTTTAAAGACACAGTAGGTTGTTTTTACAGATGCCTGTTTTGTTGGGACCCTACTTCAAAAAGAACTTCTTATTGGAAACTGAAATACGGCCACACAGTCACCGTAATGTAATTATTTGTCCCCTAGCCTTGCAATTACCAAATTAAGGCTTGATTTTCTTTACTTATTAATTTGAACTGTTGTGTGTTGGTGCTAGTGTGCCTTTTTGGTAACAATATAGGCCAAAATATGAAGCATTTTTGTTACATGTAATTTGCATTGATTGAACTTTAAGTGTACAATTGTGGGGCAGGGTTGGACTGATTGCCTGAAGTGTTTGATGCAGAATGTTTACTCTGGGGGGCACTTTGTTAGCGCAAATTAACGGCACCAAAAATCAATGTAGACTTTTGACTTGCTGGTGGTCACACAATAACAGTTCTATAACACTTATTTTCATACTCGATCGTGTTTGGAAAGTTGTTGTTACTCCAGAAGAAATAACAAGTCTCAGTGAAACCGTGTTTGGCTAAAGGAATTCCCACAATTATTTTACACTAGTGAAATCAACTTTTATCTAAAAGCCTACATTGTCAATACAGCATGCTAAATTATGAAAGTTATATGTGTGGCCATTTGATAACTATAAAGAAAGAAAGTATTGGATATTTTAGTGATTAGTTTGATGTGATTTATTGTTAATTTGTTTGTTTGTAGAACTGTGTACTACATAATTACTTTCAATATTGCAACAACAATAGGATAGGTAATAGTTGTACACCCCCCTATCATGTCACATTGCTCAAAATCAGGGTGATATCTAAACTTACTAAACATGGTCTAAACCAGTACAAATCTAAATACTGAATTAGGAAAACAACTCAACTTAAATTTGCTGATATTTCAATAACAACACATTTGAGAAATTTTGTGTTGCCTTAAGTTGTTTACTCCAAAAATGTGTCAAATCTCATTCCCTCCAGTACAGTGTGGCCCTTGCTCTATATCTGTCCCTCATTTTAATAGTACCATCAGATTCCTGTTGACTTCAGGCAGCATCACCTCTGTGTATATTCATCCCTTTGTAAACAGTACAGTCTCTCAGCCCTGAGTTGTTATGGAGTCGTGGCCCCCGGCGCAGGATTGATCCACTTCAGTCCGGCAGCGGGGGGGCGGGAGCTCCGGAGGGCCTCAGCGGGGCTCCAAATCAATAAGGGTAATAGATGTGGGGGCCACGCAGTCAGAGGTGTGCAGCCTGGCATTTTCGGTGCCAATGAAGAAAATTCCTGATGACGAGGTTGTCTCTTTCAGAGGCTGCATTAATGTCAGTCTGATTACCTGCAGTCAGTCCGGATGTCAGCTACAGCTACAGCCAGTTAGTGCAAAGCCTTGTTCCCTTTGGCCATTAACTGGAATTAGCTTTACAAGGAGACCCTTCAGATTGGAGACTTTAACTTGCCACCTCTTCATCCTCTGTCCATTGAGAACTAATTGCCAGCCCCCTCCTTCCCTTACCCGCTAGACGCTATTCTTTCGCTCTGATTTCTATAATGCCAACAGTTTCATAATCACTTGATGAGTAATTTCCTCTCATTTGGGATTTGAAGAGAGAGAGTTTTTTGTGGCCCTCGTTTTCAATTTTTACGGTATTTATCACATTTTTCTTAAGAGGATAATTAAATAGGACAAGGGGATTTGGGCTGATAAAAACTGAACAAAATGTTGGCTATTTTAAAAAAAGTTAAATTTTGTTTAAGCTTCCAATTATAAGATTCAATATTCAACCATTTAACATCTATTCACCATTGGCTATACTTATTACTTATTTTCAGGAACAATAAGCCAGCACTTGGCAGACAGTAAGCCTTTTGTCAATTTTAGCTTTCCCACACTGCAATATCCATCAAACTATTAGGATTTTTTGAATAGGGCCCTTCAGTTTCAGTCAGACGTTACAGCACAGTTTGAATGAGTGTATGTAAATGAGCCTCTTGCTGATCTATTATCTTTGTACCTGGGTAATGTCTGCACAGAAAAAGACAAGTGTCTGGCCCATGGCTATGGGCAACATTGACCTCAGTACATTTCCAAAATGTTTGTTGATATATTTAATATAAGGACCACCGGTTCGGTTAAAACAATGTAAAAAAGATTATATGCTAACAAAACCATCATGTAAAGATACAACTAAACTAGGTTTAAACTTGATTAAAACTAGGACTAAATTAAATTCAAACTGGCAACAAATCAGGAAAAATGCAAGACTAAGCTCTAAACTAAGGTTATCAAAGACTACCCAGGTCTGAACCAGGACAAAACTGGACTAAAACAAGAAAACAAACTGGGTCTAAACTAGGACTAAAAAAAAGAAAAGAAAACAAAATCGAATAAAACAAATCAATACTAAATCAGGACTAAATCAAGAAAACGATTTGGGGATAAATCAGGACTAAACAAGAAATACATCTTGAAAACAAAATAAACCAGATAATAAACCACCAAACAAAGTAAACCAGTGCTAAATCAAGAAAACAAATTGGGACTAAACCGGGTCTAAACCAGAACTAAACCCAGACTAATTGTGGACACTAAGAGGTACATGGTCACACACCGGTAATTAACCATGCACCTGCATTACCTGAATTAAAGCTTGCTAGGAGAAGTCACGCTGGGGGGGTCATGCTGATGCCCACCCCCCCAAACAAAACACATGAAGTCATTTGCAATAAAAGAATCGCTTGTCTCCTTTACCCCCCTGTTTCAAAATGGGCCCTTTGCATAGGAAATCAGTTGTCTGTCCCTTCACGGACACCATGCCGGGCGAGCCCCCATAGAAATGAGTTTTGGCATTGTTGTACCCGGGCACTCCCCCTTTCTAATAAATTGAGGAGGATTAGGGGAGAAGAATGTAATGAAGGATAGTCAATTTCATTGTGACAGCCATTTTTGGAGGGGGTTGGGGCAGTCGGGAGATTTAAAGGATAATCACGCCTGGGTTTATTTCCATAACATGCATTACAATCTGCTTCTTTGAACTTCCTGCCACTTAGGTTGGTAGATTTGTGGCGGCGAAGAGAGAAAAGCACTGTTTAGTGAATGACATATTAGAGACATCTGAGTGACTTATGAAAGCGTTATGGCTCTTGGAAGATTATTAAGAGCTAATCTAAGTACTTTGAAGTCAATGTGAGTTTTACAGTAGAATTATGACACTAGATTACTCTATGTGTACCACAGTCACTTTAACCAGAATAATAAACTACTGTATTTCAATCACTACCATACATTATATCTGAGCTGTAGGCTACTGTTTAGGTCTAGTATTGATTCAGGTCTACTGTACCAACTCTGAATACTCTTAGCTTAGCATGGCACGGTGGCCCAGTGTTTAGCAGTCAGGCCACACAGTAAGAAGGTTTTAAGTCTGATTTTTAGGCTTGCCGAGGTCATTTTGTGTGAAGTTTGCTGTTCCCCCTGTGTACATAGATTTCCCCCTCCTAACATCAAAAACATATTTAACATGGTGCTTATTGGGGCAAGATCTCCTCTCAATGAGACATTACAGGTCAAATAACAAATACATGCCTTACTTTGTTATCTGTATGCACCAACTGTCTGTATGAGCTAAACTTTGAAAATTAAAATCTGTATTTGAAATCTTAGTTCCTCCCAATTTGATTGATTACTGATGCACTGCATCCCAACATGGGACTGACACAAATAAAACACTAGTTTGTGACCCCTTGTGGCTGTAGGTTGTAAAATATTTAAATAAATTGCTAGTGTAATCAAAGCATGCTCTTTCCTTTGCTCCAAATTTGTGTTGATCCATATAGCCCGCTGCCAGCCGGCTCCGCTGTGTTTGTTTAGCCGGCGTAAGTCCAGGTTTGGAAACACTTCAGAACTGGTGGCCAACAGCAGGTGAGAAGTGGCTGCAGCTTTGAAGTCTCCACTCCTTATTGATCCTGTGCATATTCTGAAAATCAAAGACAGCATCAAAGGCATAGCTAAACTCTTAAAGACTGTGCAAGCCCCAAAAAAGGGCATCGATGACAGCGTGAACAAGCAAAGCAGGTGGTGACTGCTGGTCAGGGGCACTCACCCCTCCAGCCCCAGACACACCGCTGCTCCTGAAGACTGCTATTTTAATGTGTGCCAGCAGTACGGCTCCTGCTTTGACTGGCACTTGTCTTGTAGCTTATAGGAAAATATATAGACCTCAGCTTAATTAGGCCATAACACATACTGTGATTGCTAGTAATTAGGCAGTGTAGTTGGAATGTTTTTTGTAAGCAATATTTAAATAAAAATATATATATTGCTTTCTCAAATCAAAATATGAAAGAATAGACCGTGATTTCCAGCACCATCTGTGTTGTGAACTGTTGATTTATCAACCTTCAGTAATACGAGTGTAGACCTCCGCCAAGGTAGTATTTCTCCTATACGCAAAAAAATAAACTGCCCTGTTTTGGTTTGTTTACATAAGAACATGTTCTGTGAGAGAAGAAGCTACTAAATAAATTGGCAGGTGTTGGATTTCACAAGGCAAAAAAGGCCCAAGCATACAAGGCCTGCAGAGAAAATCGTTGAGAAAATCCTGGATCCTCCTGACCATCATCCAGATCACTTCCTAATTCTAATAAATTGTTTGTTGTGTCATTTCTGATCTTCATTCCTGACCTTTGTAATCTGTAAATCTGACCAATCTATAGTTTCTGGTTGTGACTTCTTCATTGAGCATTTTAACAAAATTTTAAATCATCAGATCAAAAGCCAGAAAAAAATGCTTGACTATCAGATATTTCCAATAAATAATGACAGTGAATAGATCCAGCTTTATGACAGTTAGCCTTGATGTCACAGCCTAGTACACAGAGCCATCACCACAACAGTCAATGGACTCCACTATTGGCCAAATTGATGACAGTAACACAGCATTGGTGGAGGCTACAATTGGAAGATCTCTGAGAAACTCCAGGATAAATCCACAGCAGCCTCCGAAACCCCACACACCCCCACCCCAGGGCCCCCCTCTGTGATGTATGCTGTCCTCCGCGCTCTCCTTGGCCGCACATGGGAGTTATTTGAGCCGTTCTGGGAGCAGCGGGGAGCAGCGCTGCCACACCGACTCACTGTTGAACTGGCCCGGTTGCGTGATGCCGTGGCCCCTTTTCCTCCAGTGACGACACAAAGTTGAGTTCACAAGGGGCTGATTTAACTCATTCACCACAGTCTACTGCCACTAGCCACATGCCTGCCAGCTCCCGGATCCCAGCGCCAAACTAAACGCTGCTAAAATGAGAAGACAAAATGCCGCTTTGGCTTAAATCACAGACTGATTTTTTGGTTCATGATTTTTTTGGACTGACTAGAGAGGTAAATGCAGAGAAATGCAGCTTTTAGAGGGTACATTTCTTATTGGACCACCATAAAAGACAAAATCTTATGTGCAGATTTGAGATGTTGTCACTGCACTGAAAAAAGTATAACATATCTCAACTTACCAATGAGTAAGTAATTAGTCACAAGTAAAATTGTATCAACTGAATTAGATAGATTCCTTTCCTTTATTTGATGTCTGATGGGATTTGTCACCACTTTAGAGGAAAAAACAAAGGCCTCTACTGTCTTTTCCCAAGACACTTAACAATAACAGACAAAGAAGCTTGTGACCCCTTCAGTCTGAGGATGTTTTTATTGGCTGTGTTTCTGTCGTGTTACTATTCTGTAAGTAGTCTGTACTCTTACCCCAGTCACTCATGCACCCTATCAGAACAGAGGCATCCCGGGACGTCCCGAGAGACTCAACTTGAGTAATGTTCTCACATTAACAGCGCAAACAAGGGATGGACTTTATATCACTTCTATTAACTTAGGAACCTCTGGACACACTATGTTGCGTGTGGCCTGTAATGCACTCTATTAAGTAGCCCTACATTCACATTATTTATGTGTATTAATTTTAAACTTTAAAAGATCAAGTACCCAAATAAAAGAAAAAAAAGTAATTGCTTCAGTCTCAAGTCTCTAAAAGTGACTTTCTCACATGAAGATTACTTTTTTGTTAAGTGAAAATGACTTAAGAATTGGCTCTACGATCTTGCACATAAGCCATGTATTTGGGTTTATTTGTATTTGTTAACACACTTCCTGCTCAGAATCCCGGACAATTCCAACATTTGAAAGAGTGTGAAGGAGTCTGCTGCCTGTGGCCAAAAGAATATACAATGGCAGAGTGGAGAATGTGAAAGGGCCTTTTACAGGTCACAGAGTCCATTCAGGCCTGTGACACTGTTATTATCTGGCCATCATACATGGGACTAATTAATATTCTAATCATCAATCTTATAACATGTTAAGTTAAAACAATATCCACTGAGCTGTTGGCTTTTCCAAGCTTTCATTAACTAATGACAGTGAGAAACCACTTGTGTAGAGAATATTATTATGACTTTTTTAAGATCAGTTATTACTATTTTAAGTGATAAATTGAAATTCCATGCCAAAACATGCCTGTCTGTTTGAGAGTGCACAACAGTTTGCTGTTGCTCAATAGTTTCTTTTATTAATGGTCTATGACGTACCTACAGACAAGGTTCTGTAAAATCTTCATTGTTTCATTGTCAGAGTAGAGATAGCTCTGTCTCTGTGGGGCGTTCAAAGACTTATTGAGTGTTGTAGTGAAGTAGACCTGAATTCAATATGGTTCAGTCCTCAGTCTCATGACGGAGCTCCTTCAGATGGAGAGTGAAATGCTAATTTCCACACTATGATAAATGCAGTATGAAACTGACGCTAGAGCTGTGCCCTCAGGCTGTGCGTTATTGCTTTATTCTATTAGTCAGTTATTACCAGCAATCACAGTCAACCCCCACTGCCCCCCACACAAAGCCCCTTTTACATTACATTTATCAGGCGTTGTACAAACGTTGAAAACATATGACGGAGCCCTGAGAGCTGCGCTACCTTCAGGGCTGAGGCCCAGTGCTGAGAGAGGACCTCCAGCTGGTCCATGGTGCATCTGTTCACCGGGCTGAGCCACACCCACACCACCAGGGCCACTTATACATGCTCCTATAGGCTCCACTTCTGAACCCATGTTTATGTTCCTTTAGTGAGCTCTTCAACTCTTCGCCTTAAACTGAGTGTTTAAGGCGCCTTAAACTGAGTGTTTAAGGCGAAGAGTCAAGTGTTCACAGTCAAGTGTGAATGTCACTGTCAAATATATGTTTGTGCTAACGCAAAGTAGCTAATCACCTGACTATAGACTTCTAATTGTGCAGGCTCTGTGCCCAGATGTTCAGCCCTATGGCCTCTCTGCACTTCCTCTTTTATAGCAGCCGCCTCAGGCTATTTACATCACTATCTGTGGAGTAATTACCATACTGTTTTATATAATGCCAAGGCAATCATAGGGTGATAACATGCAATTAAGCAGTGTTCTCTGATTTGTACATAGGCAATCTTGCATCTCTCCAGCCCATGAAGATAAAGTGCCCATCTAAAAATGTCACATTCTAGAGGCTTAATGTGATTATTTTCAATTAATATGCATGCCTTCCTATCATGGGATAGCTGCGCTTATTGACAGTGATAAATTGAGCTAATTTCAATACAAATTTGGGCCAGAGACACTCCAGTTGGTCAAATACCATGGGTATAGTCTACATTTACTTTTTTATTTGTGTATTACATTTCAGGTAGTAAACTCCCAAATAACCCAAATCTAATATTACAATTAGCACATGGTGAGTTTTAGGATGTAAATGTGTACCATGTCATTCCCTAACTTGACTTCTTCCCTGCTCATCTTGCTGGGTGAGAGCAGACATGGATGACAGGTGCTAGGGGGCTGGGTGTTTATAGTGTAGCCCAGGAGAGTGCTGTCGACCTGGGCCACTGGAGACACAGCCGTCTGCTAGTCATACCCAGAGACACCACTTTACAGCCTTGCACACACTCCACAGACAAACAACAAACGCCTTTTAGATGGGATCATGTTCTTTGTCCTCATGTCATAACTTAGAGGACAAGACCTGAAATAATGTTTAGATCTGAGAGATAAAAACATCACAAATATTAAACAACTTGTTAGGTTAATGCCAGAGTTTGCTTCATGTTGATAAGGCTTGTAATCACAAAGTTATTTATCACAAAACTCATCAGAGCGTCTGCAATTTGACACTTCTGCAGCAGATTCTACCTTATGAAATTGTGCCTGCCTCTAGCTCAATCAAAAACTTAAGGCCTATTACAGTATTGTTAAAATACAAAAAAGTAGGATTCGCACAACAAATAGAGCTTCCAATTTTTTATTTTTCTTATTACTCACACCACATGTGACGTTTCGGGCATGTGCCCTTCCTCAGAGGTCTGAGGAAGGGCACATGCCCGGGAGCTCTATTTGTTGTGCGAATCCTACTTTTTTGTATTTTAATTCTTGCACATTTTTGGATCCAGCACACAAGCTTATCTCACCTGGATGTGCGTGTCTTTTCAACTATTACAGTATTGTGACATGGACACAATCTATTTGGTGCAATGGGCTAAATATGACGAGCTTGTTTGTATGGTGGGCAGTAAGCAGGTCCGTCACATCTGAGCAGACCTCCATGTCGCCTGAGGGAGCGTGATGCCCACCGTTTGAAGATTAAAACATCCTCTGTCATTTCCTGCTCCAGTGGTTGCTTTCCACCAGAAGAGTGCGGTTATGAATTGTATTTTTGCACCCCCTTCAGAGCTGATTATCAAGAGCCAGTCTCCCGGTGGCCTCTGCATTTCATGGTGGTCCCAGGAACAAGCTTTGGATTGAGAGGGGCTGCGGATCAGCTGTATGTTGTATTTGTGTAAGCGCAGTGTTCCTTTCCCAGTACAAAAGGGAAAGCATGGCTAAATCTTTTCCTTCCTCCATGTCCCTTCCCTCAGTGTGTTTTGTGTCTGTTTCTCCATTAGTGCATCTCTGAAAGTGGTTGTTGGTGTGTTACGTTAGGCCCTTAATTCCCCAAAGTTCACCCACAGCCCAGAGAATGCACAATCCTTGTTAATTTTAGATTTTTATGTCAAATCTAGCATAGTTGGATGTTTTAGATGCACTATCTGAGTACCAGTAAGATGGACTTTATGGGATGAAGTTGTCCTTTCCAAGTTCCAAGATATAAAATGAACTGGAAAACACACCTTTCCTACTGAGACATTTGGACAACATCAGACAACCCCAAGTTCAAAAATCCATGTGGCTGCATCCAACAGTCTGTTAAAATACAAACTATGCTGCAATCTTACTGTATATATTAAGAGGAGGAGGGCATGTATCTGTTTCTCTCTTGGTGTGTCTGAATGTTGGTGTGTTACTTCAGACTCTCCATTTAGTCTTCCCCACAGCCCATCAGTGCGTTGTCAGCATCACGTCCTGAGTCCAGAGAGCGGCCTGGGATAGGATAGGTGCCCGTGGTGGGGGTCCCTAATAGAGCCATCAGTCAAGTGCCTGTCCAGCCGACCATACCACAGGGGCGTTAGTGTTAATGCTGAGGCACATGGCGTAAGCGCGGAGGAGCAGGGCTGTTTGTCAAAGTGCATCCACTGTGAAGGAAGTTGTTAGTTACGTGTGTGTTTTCCCTGTCACAGACTGGAAGAGGTTCTTAGCCTACTTTGTAGCCTCTCTTTAAATAATTAAAAGGGGACATCTACTATCTTGTCCTTCTTTAAGCTTTTGGAATTAATCTTGTGCCCTTTTAGATTGGCCTTTCATGTTTATAACTTCATTTCAATTAAGTATGTCTTTAAGGCTCTCTTCCTCGTGCTGACCACACACACTTCACTAATCCAGCCAGTGCAAACAAAAAGTAGCAACAAGGTAGTGTTTATTTATCAATCTACAGAGCAAAATAAAACCAGACATTTTCTACTCTTGAGAAGGTTATTGCCTCAGCATACGGATTACTCAAACATGCTTGGGAGGAACATATTACATTTCTTAGTATGTCTTTGAAAAGGAATCACTAACATTCCAGCTACAAAAAGACATGTTTAATTAAAGTTAGTTTCTAGTCAGAAGCTTATGCCAAAGTCAAAAAGGATTGGTAATTAACATACATTTCAAGATTCTCACAAACTAAGTATCACCAATTTAGTACAGATTACAAGCCCATCAATAAAGTATCATACACTACAAATTCACCTATTGTTCAGTAGTTTTAGTCATGATAGTAGTAGTAGTTTTATCAGTATACCCTCAAAACTAAAAACCTCTCTATTTTCAGCCTCTCACCACAGTGTGTGTTTGAGACACTTCCTGTGTGACCTTCTGGAGTGAGAGTAGCCACACTGACTCTGCAGGAAACTCCAGCCAACTCTGTCCTCTGTGCATCAGCTGTCTATTATACGGACATTAACATACAGGTAGTTAACATATTATCAGTGCCAAAATGGTATTTTCCATTAAATCAGCTAAATTTCACTTCTCAATGTGGAAAAACCTAAGGCTAGAGAAGATGCATATTTATACATGCATTTACCTGGAGAGACACCTTTCTTCACACTGTTAACAAAGCAAATACTTCTGTTTACATTCCAACAGCTTGGTTCAAATACACTGCATGACAAAACCCTACTGTAAACCACATTAACATAAAAACATGTTCATATCATATTTTCACCTCACAAGCCTTGATATACTGAAAGTCTGATGGCAAAATGTCAACATAAGGCGCGTTCTTGACACTTCTATGAGAAAAACGTTGCCTGAGGCTCAAATTGAAATGCTTCAGCTGTTTCCAATACAGTAGTCTCTTTAGGAAAAACACAAGTTGAGATGTAAAGATAGCACATGTCGGCGTCTATGGATCTTGTGCTCACATGGGACCTGCTGCTTGTTTGGAGAATCTCCGATCAAAGCCATCCCTCTTGAGAATGGCTTTATTAGATTTTGCACCTTCCCTCCAGGAGTCGGGGAAAACACAAAGCATATTTTTCTACATCAATAAATATTCATTCACTTTTCTCAGATCAGCCTTTCTTTCAAGTTGCAACACATTATAGTTTATAAGCACATAAAGTGGTTCAAATAATAAACATGATTGTGACTTGCAAGTTGGCTTTGTCCCCTAAAAAGCAGCCCCTACCTTGCTCCTTCTTTCCTTTGCTTGCTTCCTTCCTTCCGTGTGATGAATTGCGAGCTCATCAGCATAAGCACGAAGGGGGACAAGGAACGGCATCATTTAATTGGCTGGGATTAAGTTTGGATTGAGAAGACTTTTTGGTTGAATGAGATCTGGGCACGCTGCCAAATGAACAGAAAATGGTGTTCCCTTCCCCTCCACTAGCCATGGTACTCCCTCGTCATTAGGAGCCATGTGAGCCATTTCACATTCATTTTAAACCAGGACAATGTCTTACTATGTTTTACTTTAAATGTCATATGCATTAGCCGGGGCTTGACACTGACTCTTCTGTTCACTGCCATTATGACAAGTGTTCTTGTTTCCAGTTTTTGCCAGCCACTGTTTAGTTATAAAACAGATGTTTGCATGTGTAGTAAATGATAAGCTGACAATAATGAGTTAACAAATCACCTACAATGACCTCTTGACGGATGAAGTATTGAAAACACAATCCTTTGGGGAAAAATGCAGGAAATTATGATGAGTTACAATAGCTTTTAAGTGTTGGCATTCTGAATCACTGCCAAACTCAAGTGTAGTTTAAATGTATCAAAAACTGGGAAATAGGGCTAGTAAAAGATATGACTAAAATTAGAATATCAGTCCCTGTTATAGATTTATTTAATTCCCAAATATTATAGTGTAAGATATTGTGGCCTTCTGTTCTGCACACAGCAACACTGACGCATCAACCTTTTCAAGTGCTGCCATTGTCTGCTTGTAAACAAACAAGAACCTGCTTCCTGCTCTTTCCCCCAAATGCAGCGTCTGGCCTGGGAGCTCGGGCTAAAGCCAGAGGTTAAAGCTACAATTTTCCTCCCGCCTCACCGCGTCGTCATGACAACCAATATAGAAATCACACAGTCTCACTGGAAAGAGAAAAGCCGGGGTGACACTACACAGTGGCACTTTTGTGATACACACAGAAAGCAAGGGTTCATTTGGCAAGAGCTAAGGATGAGTGCTCGGTTTTCTAGAAGATCACCTAAAAAAGAGGGCAAAAAGAAGTCTCAGTTAAAAAGCATGGGAGTGTAGAAAGAGAAAAGTGAACTGTTTAATGCTAGAAAGAAGCTAGATCTCTGTCAAAGCATTCTGAAATCACTGACCACTGTATTAGATAGTAGAACTGGCAATTTCAGGGTACCTCACGATACAATTCATGAAACATGTCTCATGATACCAATAATAACCCAATACTGCGATAATCTAACAAATGATACACTATATCACTGATGTTAAAGAGATGAATATGGTTTTTAAACAGTATTTCAATGGATGTATCTTCTTCAATGAAACAATGAATACTTGACTCTATCCCACAAATAAGTTGGCTTTCTCAAAAAAAGAAACCCAATATAAGTACAACCAGATTGTATTGCAGTTGAGGACCACTTTGGTGTATTTTTTGCAAACTGATGATCTAGTGACATGCAACCAGGTGTGGAGATGCACCGATCCACCTTTTATCATATCAATATTTGGGCTTTGTGGATCGACCGATACCCGATATCTACTAATACGAATTCAAAAGCTATAGGCATCAATATTTTAGTATAATAATATAACTCTGCACTATCAGAAATAATAAACCTAATCATATCATTTGTTCATATTAAGGATTACAGTATGTATAATAAATCACATCAGCTTCAGTATCAGCCTCATTTACCGAACCACCGATCCAGCTGATTAGATTGGCACAGATATCTTATCCAGAATTACATTTCTAATAGAACTTTTTTTTTAAAACATACAAGACTCACTGTATCTAGGTGAAAATGCCTCGTCGTTGTCAGAGGTCAGAGAATGGATTGAGACAACAGAAAGGTAACATTAGCTCAGACAACCACTCATTACTGCAAGGTCTGAAGAAGATCACCTTTGAACACATAAGATGACAAGACGAGAAACAGGGGACTACAGATGACCACACCAGGCGCCACTGTATCAGGTGTAAGCTCTACCTAATAAAGTGGTGCATGTAAAAGTGATATTTAATTCCCTTCAGTGTTGTGAAATATCAACTTTTCCAGGACACGAGAGGCCTCTATAGGTTACTAATGTCAGTCACATTCATGGGAAACAAATCACTACAAACCATACTGTATCCTCTAAAAGCAGCTACAGTAAAAATCCCCCAATAGTCGTCAGCCTGTAAAATCCAGCTCAGCTGTGGATATAGTAGTCCACTGTATAGATGGACAAAGCTTATTAAAATTCGATGCACACATTGTTTGAAGGATTATACCTAAGAACTGGAAAATCTTCCTCTTCCTCTCCGTGTTTAAGAGCATGTCTCAATCCGTTCAATAAACCAGTCAAAGGCTTCACACTGTTCCTTCAACAATAAAAATCGATACCATTAAACACATCTTTAAGTGTTTCCCCTAGAGGGCCTTGTCAGTTCCTATGTATCATATTGTTTTTACGCATTCGTGTCAATAAAACATTTGAAGGATGTTAAATTCTTCATTAGATTTCCGAGACCGAGGAGTGCCCACACCTTTCTGCTCTCTTTTGAAAACCCAGGTAAAGTCAGAGTTGATCAATAGGGAATTTTTCTTGGAGCGGGTGAGTACCTTTCATGCAGCGCTAACTTGTTTCTTTCTGTCTGCCTCCCTGGCTGTCTGTCTGGGGCCGTCTGTCTGTCCATCCAATCAAAGGGCTCTGGTAAGATGAAGCGTCCCATCAAGCACAAGCCCCCGATCATCATTTGCTTCCTGAATACATACCAATTCCTTCACAGGCGTATAAGCAATTTTTACAGTAGTTAAGCAGAGGTGGGACTGTTTCACATAATCTTAGCTTAGACGGTCTCCGCAGTCGGCCCAGTGACAAATCGTGTTAAATCCAAGGGCTGAGCTCAAGCACAAAGTGGAATAAGCTTTTTGTAGCAGTAAACATCCAGCGATCAGTGTTATCCACTTTTTCTTCACACCAAAACATTTTCTACCCACCAAGTCCCAGCTTGTGGTAGTGGACGTCTTTTTTTTCTTTTTTTTAAAGACATAAGCAGTCTTGCTATTTGGCACACATTTATACGTAGATACTGTTTGGAGGGTAATTTGCAAATAACCTTTCCCTAAACTGTCTTATCTCACTACATAACCGGTTGTTCCCACGGGTAAGGCCTCACTGACCTGACGCAAGAGAGCAGCTTTAATTATTTAACCTTAAGATGACCATGACAAAGAGGCCTATTTACACTTGTCAGCTGACTCATGTGCTATGCTAGCAAGGGGGGGTTGTAACATACAGTGTATGTTACAAAAATAATGACTGTTTCCATAGGTCTGTTTTCCCTGAAATATAATGCCTTTAAGTGAGTAAAATGTCACCCTGTGAATAAGTTATATGTACTGTATTGGTGGTCTATATATTTATTTGTTATTTGTAAGTTGCGTGGTGTGCACTTGTTGTTACCACTCAGACTGACTCTTTACACTGGGTTTGGGGCCCTCTGAGGACTATGGCATGAATCCTGCCCCCTGCCTAAGCTGGTCTCCCTACCCCTCCGTGCTCCCTTCACTCCATCCTGTTTGAGCTTCATCAAAGCAAAAGTAGTTCAAGGATTGCTAATGCTTCAGACGGTAGCACTAGTCCTAACAACCTAAAGGTTGAGGAATTCTTCACAACGGGCTAAGGTCACTTTTCTCTCTCCCACCTTCCTTCCTCACTTTCTCTCTCCAGCTAACCCCTCTCTCCCCAAAATGCTTTTCTCTATTAATCAGAGCTCACAGCTCAAACTGGTCTTCAACTTCCTCCCAATCCTCACTAAGCCTGTCATTTCTGGCTATTATTTACTTTAATGGGCTTTGGCTGATCCCTGGCGAAGCCTTGGATCTGAGAATAATGCGGCGGAGGGTACGGCCCAGACGCAGGCGCGGGGCTGCCTGTAGATTAGCTATGGCAGATGGGCTTTACAGGGGCTTCCTGTGAGCAGGAGTGTTGATTGAGAGGGCATAATGAGAGGGGTGGTGTCCTCACAATGGACCCAGCCACCTCGCTGCACCTCTTCGTCCAAACAACCCCCCATTCTCCTCCATTCTCCTCCATTCTCAATCTCTTGGGCCCAGAGCGCTGTCTCTGCCCCCTCCCTGACGTGCTCCCAGCCCTTGCCAAAGAAGTCCAACTGCAGAAACAAGCACAAAGGCAACTGTAAATAACCATGAATGTTAATCCAGCATTAATTGGTTCCCTCTTAAACTGGGTGTGCACTTTCACAGGCCGGGCATCACCGTGGGTCATTTCAGGCATAGTGCCGGCTCATTGTTTACTTAACCAGCTTCCTTTACTTCCACTATAAAACTAACCACGGCTACTGACTCTAACTTTTGCTTCGTCAGGGGTAGAAGAAAGTGTGACATCACTGGAAAACAATTGGAAATGACCACAAGTGTAGTTTTGATATTCAAAAACAGGTTAACAAAGAACAGTATTTCCTTACACTATTAATGTGAGAGTTGTGGTGGCTACACACTGTTATGCAGCAGTCACTATGCTCATTTTGTTTGTTTGGCACAATTAATTTAAATAAATCTATATAAGTATACGTACAACTCACTACAGCTCACTACACCATCTAGTGGCAAAGTAATAACAGGCTTTACAAACCGCTACAATAAGAAAAAACACTATATACATTCCACAGGTACATCCAAGTACACTGTGCTTTCAAAAAGTGTCCAATGATGTGGCACTTGTGCAGCTCATGTTTTCTGCCACTACACTGAGCAGAGCTGACACTAGGCCACACTGGGCCAAACACTCTGAAATGAAGTGTGTAAAGCCCACAGTATAGTCCCAAGGTCAAGTTTGTGTACAAGAGTTAAAATTTAGTTGCGTGCGACTTTGTGTGTCCCCAGCTCTGGAAGTTTTCACACAAGGGCCACTACACAATCCACCGACTCCAATTATCCCCTTCCTCTGAGCGCCTTAAGCAACTTTTTCTAAACTCCTTTCACTTGGCTCTTGTCAAGCAATGAAAGAAAAACTAACCACCATGTCAAGAGAACTCCACTGCCTAGCAACCAAGCCACACTTTAATTCTGATTTGCTTCAGATTTTGAGTAATGGGAATTGACAATGTTAAGCCAGTCGCGAGTGTTGTTTGTCACCTCTCTGAAATGCAAACAAAAATGCATTGTTTTGTTCAAGTATTGAGCATGATTGATGTTTACACACCACAAAGGCATCATTCATTTCTCCTTGTGTTTTTGCCCAGTATTCATGTCATATCTTTTCATAGCAAACTTAAAGGTTTTAAAAGGAGCATGAAAACCGGCAGCTTTTCACCTGGCGGGGCGAATGGCAGCACGGTGTGGGCATGCCTTAAAAACTGGTGAAGTTTAATGATTCTATTCAGCTGCTGTTCATCTCACCCAGAAATAATTTAATAAGAAACTTTGCCCTTTAGAAGTCTCTGTGTCCTGTCACAATAGTGGGAGGACACACAAAAGAGACCTGAATACAACAAAGACTTGGTGTGAATGGGAGAGTCTTTGATTTTCCCCCATTTACTTGTTCAGAAACTTTCTTTAGGGTTTGATTCCCTGCAAAGACTTTGATGCTGGACCATTTATGGATTAGCAGTATTGTTAGCGTAGCAGTATAATATATATTTTTCATTTATTCGAGCTGGAACTCTGGATATTCTAGTAGGTTATGGTGGAGATTTTTCTATATACGTCAGGCTTTGTTAACCACAAACATAGCCAGAATTCACTTCTATAAGCAATTTATGAAAAGCAACAAGGCCCTTAAATTGAGATTAAACTAGGTTTAAATTTAGGCCCAGATTATGACTAAATAACTAATTTTGACAGTGTATTTTGTAAGATGGGAAACCAAAAAATGACTTGCATTATTGGCACTGAATTTGCTAATTTTGCACTTATGATTAAATGACCATATATTGCACAGTACTATTGTTCA
>JAVQKG010072715.1:0-10053 GCA_036025885.1 Hypseleotris bucephala
AGTTTGCCCTCATTCTTCATTGCGTTTGCTTTTATTTTTAACGTTCAACTTCCTGTTTGTGACCACCTGATAATAGCTTTTTCTATATGAAGATAATAAGTCCAGCAGGTGGGCAATAAAGTGTGGTTTCAGACCTAATATAAGCATTTGTAAACAGGAAACACCAGGTTTCTGTGGCTCACATCCATCAGATAGATGTGCCCTAGTGTATACCGAAGATGTTTGATGACAAACCTAAGTAGCAATTTACTGTCAGTTTCAGAAGAATACATTGTTTAAGGTAGCATGTGGACTATCAAATGATGTGTGCACTGAAAAATTAACCACTGGGAACATAATGAACCTGCAAATGTGCTAACTCCTCACTGCAGTTTTTGCCAGTTGGAGAGTGCTTTTTGTTCAGGGATGGATTGTGTTTCGTAGCTACGTTGACCTTAACTGAATGTCACCAGACATATCCTGTCGGATACTGACTGTGCACATGGTGACCCTGCAGCACAGCACACCGGATCAATACATCCCCCGCTTTTGTTGTGTCTCTATGGGAGTGAAGGGGCATCTTACACTTCTATAAAAAGTCAGAAATGTCCTTGGGAGGACAACATCCAACGTATATTAGTCCAAGTATAGCCTGGCTCTAAACGTATTGTATACAGAAAAGACATAGCCTATTATACAAACTGATGACACAGTGATGACTTATACTAGTAACCACAAACAAACTGAAAGTAAACTAATATGAGCTGAGGAGGGAGCTATTGAAATGTGACTCAAAGTATAAGTAGAAGTGCACTGTGGAATCTTACAAGACTAAAGGTATAAGATCTAAAGAAATGAAGTGAATGACTTGTGACACAGACTACACCCTCAGTAAGGTTATACTTACTGTACTAGGTGTGCCAGAGCAGTCACTCTATATTTTATTATGTTTGTGTTACTGATTAAGATCATTAAAAAAATGTGTGTGTGTGCATGTAGGCCTATGCTACATAGTTCTGTGTAGTTTTCATTATGTGAAATTAACTAAAATATGAATTTATTCAAAATGTGTAGGGTCCTACACATGGGCTATGTGTAGGACGTGTGGAGCATGAATCAAACATGGGAAAGATTGGCAAGATTGGAGGTCTATTGTGTATTATTGAGTTGTGAGAATAATTGACAGGTGGGTAGGCAGGTAAGTCGGGCTTGGACTTCCTTGTAATTTTTAAGAAAGTCAAAACACACACTTACAAAGCAGGTTTGTTGTGCTAAACTCAAAAGTCCTTCGAGCGTTTTATGGGCGTGGTTTTTGAAATCCTCATGCCATTCATAAGAAATTACACGTCATTGCGTGGCTACTTCACCCGGAAGTAGGCTAGAGGTTGCATTAAGCCTGTTATTGTAAAACCTATTAAACAGTAAAAGGCTGACCACAGACTGGCAGAGATGTCAAGCAGGCTGGCCAAGCTAGAAAACTAATGCTGAGTCTGTCTTTTCTGACGTTTGTTTCTACATAGACTGCTCTCATGGGCCTTTATAAAGAGCCATACAGTCTATAGACATGCATGGGACACGCTGAAGGTGAGAGGGTTTTTATGAATGAGCCCGCGTCACGCCACCGCAGCGCAAACATGCCCTCCGGTGCCCTTCGCCCTTCCGCCCCGCCGACAGACAACTGCAAGGCGGGCATTCCTACCAAACACTAGCCTGTGTAGTTTGGCACCCGGGGAAAATGAACAGGCCTAAGGCACAATGCAACAACATGAACGCCAGAAATAGCAATATGCAGATCTATTTGTCAAATGATTTGGACCCTTTAATATGCTAACCCAAGATTGCAAAGATGTATAGGCCGTTTTTGCAGTAGAAACCATTAGCTTAAAATAGTGTAGCTCCAATGGCGTAGCTGTGTTTATTTTAGAGATCGCCTAAAAGCGCCCCGTCACCTGCTCTGCATTATTGTAAAATGTTTCACATGTCTGTTATTTCTCGGTAAGGTTAATTTTGATATTCAAGGGCGTTCATAGGCTTATTGGAACCATATATAAACAAGTATGTAGGCCTACAGCCTATGTACGTCTCTTTATCAGCCACATTTCGCAACAGCACGACGCGCTTCTTTGACACAATAACACAAGCTACGCGAGAGTTTTAAAGCCCACTTGACTCAAATCAGAGAAATCATTCGCGTTTTTCGGGGCAGCTTGTCGTTTACGGTTGGTATTTTTATGAATGGAGCGCGGTAGGTTATGCAAATGAGGGCGATTGAGAAAGAGATGGCGGATGGGGCATATCGGATATCTCATATCCTGTGAGACTTCCCCTTCGGTTGGAAGCAAACACACACAGATGTGACCAAATAGCGAAGCCAAATTGGCCCTGTATGCACTGCATGGGTTATAGCTTTTACTGAACAAAGCGCACAAGAACTACTGTAGCTCGTAGTGCCTAATCGTGCATTTATAAAAGATATAACTTCGGGGCTTGAGTGAATTTGAAGTTACGCTGCAACAGGGCCTGCTAGTGCTCTCTCGCTTCAGATCCTTTCAGAAAATGTTTCCGATCCACCCACGCTTATTCCCCTCCTCCTACTCCTCTCCTTTCTCTCTTCTGGCTTTCTCAGTCTAAACCAATGTGGGGGCCCTAAAACCCCTTTTCTCCACACCAATGACAATGCAATGGTTTACAGCAACACTTCAAACACTAGAAAGAAAATAGTATTCCGAAACCAGCCTCATCATTCAATACAGCGATGCACATTCCTCCAAGTTGCCCGAATCATCTCCAACTTGTAGCAACACTGGTCACAGAAAAATCTACATAAAGACGTTGCCAAATCGTTTTACTTACTCGTTTGGGTGTGTTTCTTCTATCATTTTCTCGCTTCACCTCAGGTAATATCCCACGGTGGTTGCATACTTTTCGCTCGTCATTCTTTCACCGCAGCTTTTCCTATTCAGTCTCCAATTCCGCATAAATACCTCCTGCGCCTTTGTGCTGTTGAGTGTCGGCTGGTGTGCGCGGTGCCTTCGACTGTGCCTCCAGTTCTCTCCTCGATACTTCCCCGAGATGCACAGCCGCCTTTGGATCTCCTAACTTCAACACACCATCGTCCTCCAGCTGGTAAAGCGTAGCACACACAGAAGACAATTTGGTAGCCAATCCAGCTCGCCTCCTCTCCTCCCCGCGTCTTATTCCCAAACACAAACGCTCACGCACGCACAACTCTTTGTTTTTTTAAATCCCAAGCTGCATGGTTTTACCGACGACTCCCGTTCCAGTTGTGCATAAAAAGCGCGTGGTCGCTGTTGTTACCGAGGGGTGGCCCCGCTAGAGCCCCATCTCTACTCCATGTTGGATTGCAGGCAGCCGATCAGCTCCAACGACGCCGGGGGAGGGAGAGAGGGGGAGGGGGGTATCTACAGGGCGGAAGCGGTGACGTAGGCCCACATTTTGGTAGAGGGCCCACAATGGCTGCAAAACCGTAGGGGCCCTAAAATTCACCCACCCTCTGTCGCCCCCCTTGATCCTTGATTTCAATTCCGGACGTATCACCTTTGTTCCTAGATGAACTTTGAAGTTCCCATTGACATACGAGCCGGAGATACTAAACTCATACTCTTCCACTGTACCGGAAAATATAAAAAATAGCCTGTGACAGTAAACTGAATAATGTTATGTGGAAAGTACAAAGGAAACAATTAATCTTGGAGACCATTTTAAAGAATAGCCAACCACATAAATGTAAAGGGGTTTTATTTGAAAACAAGAACTGTTAAAAAACACAAAGTTAAGCAAATGCCAAAGTCAGCCCCATGGGGAGATGACAGGGCTACTTAAAACTAGGACTGGTTTTCTTCCATTTGGATGGTAATAGCATATAGAACAGCTCTCTTGCATTATTTGTAACACAGAATTGGATATATATGAAGTGCTGGAATAAGACAAATAGTTTTAGTGCTTCCAAATTGTAGCTTCAAGACATAGAACGTAGGGCTTGAAGAGTTTTTTTTTTTTTTTTACTGAAATAGCTTTGCAGTGTCGCCACGCGGTTAACTTGACGCACTACACTTTATTGGATGTTACCTTAAGTGCCTTTGAAATTTCATGCGTGTCTATTTATTTTGTATTTAATCTATACAGTGGTTTTAATATATTTATTTTACCAACCTTAGATAGGATATTTTGAACAACAACGCACAATAAGATTCGGACTTATGTGACCAGAGTAATAATAGGCTATAGTAACTTTGGCATAGACTACAAATAAATAGCATGGTTAATACTGAATTAGTTTACATAATCTGACACTAACCAATGACCTTGTGCGCTCTTTAAGATATTTATCGTTTATGATGTTCAAGAAGAATGTCTATCAATGAATGTGTAAATAAAGCACAGACTGCCATCTCGTGGTGACAAATGGTGAGTGCAATAGTCTGTAAATGCGGGATAAATTATATTGTATACGTTATCTATTAAAGAAGCATAAGATATCATTAGATTTGATTAACTTCTATTATACCCTACTATATATTGTGATCATGCGTGTATAATTCATAAGCTTATATATTGGCCATCATACACACGTAGCAACTTTATTAAGGACACTAAAAATAAGATATAAAGATATTTAAAAATAAAACAAGTTGTACATGCATTATACATAAAGGTATAATTGCCAGTGTCTCCACATTTTGGATGCAAATCTTACAGGGTTTTTGTCAGGACAGGCCAAAGGTTGTAGAGCTTGTTATTGTTTGCAATGACTTTGTTTATTGTTTATACATCTCTTTCTGAAAAGCTTTCAGAGGATGTTGTGATACAGGGTTATGCAAAAAAAATTGAACTGAACTGAAAATTGAATTTTTGTTAACCTCAACTGTCAAAGTGCAACCCCATATTACAAAAAAGGACTGCCGTTACAATTATTTACAACTTCTAGGCCTACCTTTTTTTCTTAACTCATCTTCTTCAGCTTTAATTAGGTTACACCCTGGACGATGGTCTGTTAACTGCTTTGTTTAGCTCAGCTGATAGAGCATGCTGTCCATTTACAGCCTACAGTGCTTCTCCCGGTGTCATGAGTTCTAATCTAGCTCACGACAGTTTGCTGAATGTCACTCCACACTCTTCACCTTGAATGTCTGTCTACTGTCCTGGTTGTCAATAAAGCCGGAAAATGGCCAGCAAATATCTTTTTTAAAAAAAGAAACACAGTCACTCTCACATTTATTAAATGGAGGCTATTTAGTGTCACTAATTCACCAAATGCATGAGTGGAAGCTGGATTACATCATAAGAGAACCCATGTTGGTCTGTTAATTGCAGGGCCAGGCAGATTTTATTGACTGTATCTGTATTATAGATAGGTTAAATCTAGATATTTGTTTAACGTACGGTACACAAACCAGATGATGATGCCTGAAAACCCAGTTCAATTTGATGTTGTTTTTGGGTTACTCCATCTTTGTTAATATCTCTACGGTCAGACAAAAGAAGTTTAAATAAATTATTTTCAAAAGAATTGGTTTGCATTTAATTCAAACCACATTGTTTTGCCCCCCTCACTCACAGACCTTTCGGTGGTACCCCTGACCTCTCTACATCCCCTGCCCCCAGCCAATCACCATCCCACCAGACAGCGTCACTCTGTCTGTAACTTTTGTACTTGTACATAAAAGCTTCCTTTCCCTCCAAGACTGCACATACCCCAAAACACCCCATGTACCCCCTTAAAAAATCAACATGGGCCCTGCTCTGGTCCACTAATGACCCCCCTATCACAACACTCCACATCCAAGTGATAAATGAGGTCACCCCACTGGGCACAATCAGGTCAAAAGTCACCTCAACAGTTCTTGTGGGATTCGGGGGCAAATAAACTCTGCAGTCTCGAAATGCAAAAAGTGTTTTTCTCCAATAGAGGGAGATAGAGACTCATAAAACAAAACAAAAAATATTTATCTTGACTTATGGTTTGTAATACTTAGCAACTGTAATAAAAGTAGTAGTATATTAGTAAACAAACTGGGAAAATCTCAAAGACAGTTTATTATTTCATGCATTTATCTTTATTCACTCCTCAGTCACACTCGGTGGCTGCCATTCTGCACCCGCTGTCCCTCCTGACCACTACAATGACAGAGTCACACTAACATGTGGGTATTGTGTCTTGCCCAGGGAGTGTGTCCGTGGGTGGAAATTGAACCAGCAACCCTCAGATTGCTGTCAAATACTTACCCACTCTACCAATACCATAGCTTATACAGTAATTGTCAGTTCTGTTTGAGTATTTCAATGAATAGCTTATTTAGTACAGAATGTTTCCTAATTGTCAGATTTTTGTTGGACAATTACAGCATTATTTGAAGTGAAATATTGTATTGTTCTTTTAATCAATATTATTAACGTCCTATCACCATCACTGACTGTTGCACAGGGTAAGAGTACACAGTTTGTGTCACATTAAAGTAAACTGACAAATGACCTGTGTTTTAGGGAGGTCAGCGGGGGTCATTTGTGTTTAGTCTATAGCTTTTCTCAAGTCACGTTCACATCAGGAGTTCTCATCACTGCTTTGTTACATAGCCACTGATGATTTTTGTGTTTTTTAAAAGTTTAATGAAAATCTTTGCTACAAATAAAAAAATATCTATATGAAGGGCTGTTAAATTACATTGTGATATGAAGTTATGACGATCTGCTAATCATGGAAGATAGAAGAATTACATTGCATTTTGTTCATTTGTTCATACTAATGAGAAAAAGACAATAAATAGTATTAAGGATTACAATAAATGCTGCATTGCAGATTACGTATATTTGAATTTGTAGTTAAAAAGCAGTAATTAGTAGAGTAGAGTCAACTAAAATTGCAATTAGTGATCTTGCCTTAATAATATCATGATATATTGATATATGATATATCGCTCAGCTCTACCTATAAATAGAAATATTATATTTCCATGATCTTTTTATGTGGAACAATTTTTTTTATCAATATCTCTGATTCATTGTTGGGATCAGCTACTCTCTTACATAAAAACTCTCAAGCATTATTATGAATGTGTATACTGTGGTGCCTTTAATTGAAGACCATATCCTTCACAGTGACCCCAGCCTCACATGTGTCTGGTGTGGGCCCTAAATGATGAGAGTCTTTACACAGAGCGTCTGAAACACAGCTTGGCCTCCGTGGCTCCAGCAGGCGCACTAATGTTTCGGGGAGCCAGACAGAGCCTCTGTCGCCAAGCGCTGGCTCCAACCTCAGCGTGTGCGACAGCAATTTCCTTAAAAATTCACTGCAAGAGCAACACACTTTTATTTTTACAAAACACTAACTGACCACCCCCATGACATACACACAATCACCTCTGACCACCAGGGAACACAGGGCAGTCAGCTGCAATTACAACTCATCTAAGGATATGATGTAGTCATATCAAATTAGGTAAAAAACCTGTGATGTGGTCAGTTTTCTGTGGGCTCTTGTCCTGTGCTTACACCGATAGAAAGCTTATATTAAACATGATGCAGCATAACCAATAAATGTATATAAACATTTATTGGTTATGCTGCTTATATAAAACCCATTGATGAAACATCAGATATCATTGACCATGTCAAATTTCCCTAAGATGTTGTTACCAACACTAGTAGGCCTAAGATTAGGGTTAGTAGTGTGTCTATTTTTCCCTAACCTTTTGAATCAAATGGACTTGGTTTGAGAGGTTGTTTTATCACTTTGTCAATAACTTTTAGTTCAATATTATATTTTTTTGTTTGATGCTTGAAAGGCAAAAACTTGATTATTCCTTAATAATTATTTGTATGACATATATTTCTTCTCCATCTAATAAAGTAACAACGTTTTTACTTGAGTACAAACTTTGACTCTAATCACCTCCGCGCCGAAGTTACAAACAATAAACAGTTGCTGATTGCTTATCTGCTCGGAGCATCAGATACAAGCTATTATGTTCCACACAGCTTTAGGGTCCAAACATTTGCAATTATTCCTGATAGATCTGACATAAACAGCTTATCATCTCTGTCAAAGGCCTGCTGTAAACAAACCTACCCGTGATCAACCAACCTCACTTAATCTGCCTCTAAGCTTTCAAAACAAAATCTCCTTCCTACACACACACACACACACACACACACACAATGCTTTGTAAGACTGCACCCGTCAAAAGGGGTGCAGAAGTAGACAAGATTAGACGTTTGGCTTCAACTATCAAAGTCGTGGCCCTTAAACAGTGCCCTCTGTGTTGGAGTTTGTGTGTTGTGTAGTTGAGGTGAGGAGGGTATTGAGGTCCCTTTGTGAGTGAATTGCTTCAGGAGAGAGTTGATGGAGCTGCATCGATGTAGGGATTAAGGCACGCCTCTGTGATCAAGTGCTCAAATGCTAGATAAGAGTGACAAAAACAGCCTTTAATCCAGTCTAACCCTTTGTAAATGGGATAGGGCTCTGACTTGTTCACTGCTGGGACACGAAGCCATTTGAGAGTAACACCAAAAGCTGCTTCTATTTGTAAAATCACCTCATGGGATCATTTCAGTCAAATCCACTTTCTCAAACTAGATAAACACAAACAGACGCTTGTCAATCACCACAGTCGCCGTCATTATGCATAGCTTTAGTTCTTCAAGTGTAAACAGCATAAAAGGAGAAGTTAGCTCTGGAGACTCAGGCCACACTTGTACTAGGCTCAAAACATGTTTATCGCATATGTGCAGTTACCACAAGCAAAAGGCAAAATTACACCAATGCTATATAGTTTTATTGTCATTTGAAGATTCTCGATACACACACACACACAACAGAGAGAGACTCATATTGTCACTTACCATTGTTATTTGAGTTGAATGCAGCCACAAGGGTCAGGAGCCAGTGTACCCCTTGTGCCAGTCCAGTTCCTACCCTGGATAAATAGGGGGTTGCTCAGATTGTCAAATGATTAGGCAAATGACTGCACGCAAAGGCATGGTTATTTGCCCTGGCCTTTATTTAGCAACTAACCAAGTTAATTCTACAGTGTCCATATTTTATATTGCACAGTGATTACTGTGTAGACTCTAAAATGTGTCCACAGCTGTTTTGCAATAGCCTATATTTCTGCATTTATATGGTAGGCCTATTTAGAAAGGAAAACTAGACCCAGGCTGTCGTAAACGACAGCAAATGTATATCGGAGAAACGCCCCATGCGTCTGCGTCAACTGCTATAAGACCGACTGCCTTATGGCGGAGGAGGTGGTGGAAGTGTGGCTGCCATTCTGCGCCTACTGCCTCTGGGGGGTTGCAATCCTCCTGTTGCAGGTTGAACACTTACCCACTGTGCAACTGCCGCCTCGATTTGTCTGGATGTTTGTGAAGGATTTCTCTAAAACTACATTCTTCATTCAGTCCCTAGGTGGCACTGTTGAGGTTTGTTTGAGTGACTTTTGTGATTTGTCAGGATGTGTGTGAAGAATGCTTTTGCCAAGTTTTGTAAATTTCTCTAAAATGACATTGAAAGGAAGGGGAAGTGCTTCCAATGTACTAATACTATTCTGGATTGTAAATTAGAGCTCGCAGCAGGTGATCGGTAAGAATCACTGTGATGGTTAGTTGAATGATGTTTATTGCCACAGTTGCAGTTGAACAGCTATACAGTTTTGACTTAAATGATTGTGTGTGGTTTTGCAATCGACGCACACAATACACTTCACAGCTGTATTTCAGGTCTTAAGGCATAAAAGTCCGTGGTGCTATTAACTATATGGTTGCTTACAGTGAACTCGCCGACTGACTAAACAGAATAGAAGCGTTGCGCTTGAGTCCAAGGTGGCTTCTGATTGGTCAAGAGTCCAGGTAAAGTGAGGCTATTTGCAAGGGGGGGAGAGAGAGTAGTGAGAAAAGGTTATGGGCAAAGTGGCAAAAAGGGGGCCTTTTTTTTACAGACATTCTTCATTCAGTCCATAGGTGGCGCTATTAAGGTACCTGCCATCTTATTGGTCAGGTGCGGTCAGAGGCGTTGGCTAATGAGATGTTTCAAGTTTGATTCAAATCGGGCAAAGTATG
>JAVQKG010072754.1:0-10450 GCA_036025885.1 Hypseleotris bucephala
TCAGATAAAGCATTTCTTAAATTTCTAAACTTTTTTTATTTCAGGAAAGTTACAGACTACACCTTTAACTTCTTAGCTCACTGGGTACTGTGGCAACTATTCCCTAAAAGTTACTAGCCATTTTCGCTGGCCACAGTTTAGTTATTGAAGTGTATTTATAATTGAATAACATTTATTTGAATCATGGGATTTCTCATATGTGTACAAATAAAAATATAATGTATAATGTATTTTTGTTGATTCTCTTTTTGTTGATTCTCTTTAATTAATACCGCCTACCACACTAACACATTTCAGTGAGTAAAGCCAATATGAAGTAGCTGGAGCAGGGTCTGAACTGCCAACTTACCGCTGGTTTGAATCTCTGCCCAATTGTCGTTGTGTCCCTGGGCAAGACACTTTACCCGCATTGCCTACGAATGAATGTGGTTGTGTGATTGCTGTTAGTGGGAGAAATGGCAGCCACACCTCTGTCAGTGTGCCCCAGGGCAGCTGTGGCTACCGAAGTAGCTTACCACCACCGGGTTTGACTGAGGAATGAATGAATAATGCAATTGTAAAGCGTCTTTGATATCTTGAAAAGCGCTATATATGTGGTATGCATTATTATTATTACTTAGTTTGGGGATGCTAAGTTGTCAGATTTACCAATAGATGTCTATACTAACAGCTTGCATCCATAGACGAACATATAGAGGTAGGGTGACGTCCCCTAATTTCACAAAAAAAATAAAAATAAATAAAAAGCACCGACCCACTCCACTGCATTTCATTCTTAAAACTACCCTGAGAGCATGGTTTTCCATTTGCCATATCCTGTGATTTATGCTTTCTAAAACCTAACTCCCCAGCCAAGTCAATATCTGTTTGGCTAAAAAGGTTAGGAGTCTACTCTATCATAGTTTATGGCAGCGCAATATCTGCACTTTTCTATTGGACCACTTAAACCACAAGCATAAATTTCAATATGCAGTGGAGGAAAGAAAGTCATTTGGATTTTTTTGTGACCTAAGATCCTAGAAATGCTTGCCTTAAAGGTGTAGCCTGTAACTTTTCTAAAATAAAAAAAAGTTTAGAAATGTATTCATTAATTATTATTAATCATATATCTGGGCCAGAAAGTCAGTTTTAAGCATTTTACAATTTTAATTTAGATTTTTTTATTTTATTTTAGGAAAGCTACGGACTACACCTTTAAAAACGTAGGTTCAATCTCCAATCTTCCTGCAGAATGAAAACAAAATGAAGATCGTGGACGAGCCTGGCCTAGTTTTTGAGCAAATTTGATGACTTGTTTTTGTACATAGTTGTTGTGATAAGGCTAATAGAGGCTTTGATATGCCCGTGTGGGAGTTTATTTGACTGACAGCTTGAGGCATGCTGTGTCTCTGATGTTTTGAAGTGGAGTGGTCAGGGAAATACAGTGGTAAGCCTGGGGGAAAAGTCTGACTATGTACAAAGAATATCAGGCTAATATTGAGACGTTTTATAAGCTACATTTTTGACTACCCATTATAAGAGATTAGTCAATTAAAGCAGCACTACCTGGTTTCTTTTTCCTTGTAGTTTGGCAAAGATTATGTAGTTATTAGAGCAGCATAACAGAAATCATCTGAAAAAAAAGAGATTTTGAGGTCACCTGTGGGCTGTATTATAAAGGTTTTTTTTTTAGAGCGAGGGAAGGAACTATTTGGACAGGAGCACTCTGATTGGGCGATACATCCTTTAGCTATCCAGAACTAGAATCTATCAGGAGTAATGTGAAGGAGCTATTTTTTTTTAATTGAAAGCCAGATCTCTGCTATGTAATTTTCCTACCTACTTTCTGGTTTGTGTGAGACTGTGATAGAAGGTCGTGAAGAATTAGAAAAGGGGTTCAAATTGATGACATCACTTTAACAGTCACAAAATCATAGTGCCGCTTTAAAGCAAGTTCTTGTAATAATAATGTATTGATTTCATAGCGCTACACCCAACACTCAACACTTTATAATTGCATTGTTCATTCACTGGAGTAATGATGGTATGCTACAGTACTTGTGTAGCCACAGCTGCCCTGGGGCACTCTGATGGCCCCTTCGACCATCACCAAACACCAATCATAAAACCACATTCATTCATAGAAAATGTGGGGTAAGTGTCCAGGGACACAATGACAAAAAATTTCACATAACTGAACCAGTCAAAACAATTCAGTTTGACATAACAAATCACTTTTGTGCACCTTGCCATTGTCAAGTTGTTTTTCTGTGTGTGTTTGTTGCTTGGTAATTTCGTATTCTGCCTTTTCTTCTTTTCCACCAGGAAGTCTGTATTCAACATTCAACGAGCCTAATAGTACAACTTGTTCGTTGTGGTGCATATTTCAATTCTCGCTTGTGGCTTAAGTGGTGAAATAAAAAAGCACAGATATTACCTTCCCATAAACCTTCACAGTCTAGACTCTCTTTTTAGCCAAGTGTATATTGACTCGGTTTGAGATTTATACTGTCCAAAGCATAAATCACAAAAATCTGCGGGCGCCAAATCTGAGAGAATATTTCCTGACCTACGGAAATAGTCTAAGTAATGAAGTGACAAGTGGTGCGTAAAGCTATGTACCCAGAGACTACAAGGGGGCTAAGACACAGCAGGAAGGATCACACTGTCCCATTCAAACTGCGAAAGGCTTTATTCCGAAAAACCGTGTCGTGCTGTCCAAAAAATCAAATCGCCAACTCCCTCCTGATAGGTATCCGCCAACCTTCTGGTACCTTCCTTGGTAGCGCTTGCTTTCGAAGGTCCGTTTCGGTGACTCTAGCTCGGTATGGGACCCAAGGATTAGCTGCCCAGTGCAAGTGATAGTGTGTGGCCCCCTGCTGGTGAAGAAGCAGACGGTCAGAGGGCCCACTGCTAACCTCCATCTGCCGTTCACCTGCTCCACCTGTTGGGGGCGCCGCTAATCCCCCCGCCCCCTGCAGACAGCACATATTAAGTCGCAGAGGTTGGTGAGGAAAGAGCAGCGGGGTTTGTTTACAAGACTCTATGCCCGAAGCTGTGGACATAATAAGGGCAGACTGGTGGAATTTTATAAGGTTCAGAAGAGGACACAAGCATGGTTGCCTTTGTATGTATGAGGAGGACTGTCAATATTGGAATTTGAGAAAAGTAAAGTTACCAATGTGCACAACCTACAAAAGAATTCTTAATGGTGTAATGAAGGATAATTACGAAATGCGTTTTTAAAATATCACTCAAAATTGACTTTAATGTCCATTAGAACACAATTAATTAGGCATTACTAATAAAAATATTGATAATATTCATAAACCTGGAACTCTGTGGAGCTTAAAATTAAAAGTAATCAGCCAATAATGGAAGAGGCTGCTTATTGGTTGATAGAGGTAGCTTCGTCTGTTATTAGTTAGCCTGTTGTAAAGATGAGGAAGTGGGGCTATGCATAGGCTACACATTTTCTAATAACTAGCTGTCCAATAGCTTAGATGAATGCTAATCTGGCCCTAATACTAACACTTATGGCACAGTTGTGATTGGTAGTAGTCTTTATTATGATCAAGGCTGCTTTATTGTTGAGACAGACAATAACTGACGCTGGTCTTTGAATTGTGGCAAACCTCCTCTCTAATACCTTTGATAATGAGCTAAATTAGTTTTATAGGCCTACATGAGGAATTCAACAGTCTTGCGATTAACTTCAGTATTCAGTCATACATTTATGGCGGTTTGCTCTATCTGCAGCCTATTCACAGTTGCCTGAACCAAACCTGGCAACCAATTGTGAATGCTAATAGCTACATTAGAGAAGCCGGCTAAATGCTACCCTTGCTACCCAGGCTCAGGCATACAGTAACTTATACAATTGCTCAAACCAACTCATTTATTGATATTTTAATATTTGTAGCTAATGCAGCCCATTTTGTATGCTCATTGCTATACAATATACACATAAACTGGCTATACTTTGATGCCTTTGCTAATGTTTTATACCCAGACATTACTTCCGTGTATTGCTAGCAGTAGCTAGTATATTCTTAGCTGCCAAAACTCCTATAGCTACATGATTTCATAGCTTTCTTTCTTCCTTTGACATTTATAACAGCCACTTTGAACAC
The DNA here is from genome assembly GCA_036025885.1 of Hypseleotris bucephala. Lineage (NCBI taxonomy): Eukaryota > Metazoa > Chordata > Actinopteri > Gobiiformes > Eleotridae > Hypseleotris > Hypseleotris bucephala. The sequence continues at coordinate 4,113 of JAVQKG010072754.1, forward strand.
TCTTTTAACTCATTTCCTCTTACACCACTATAACACCTTCCAATTTTCAAAGTTAGCCATAAAATTATCCCTTAGTAAGATTGCCATTTCCTCTATTTTCTCTTTATTTAATGTTTATTTCAAAGTCTGTAGATTCTTTTCCCACAGTACAATATCTCCCTAGCTTTCATTCAGCCCAGTTCTGTCACCTTCCTCTCTCATCCCAAACTCAAGTCAGGTATACCACGCTAAACAAACAAAAAACTCCTCCCCAAGAGAAAGAATTTTGTGTGTTTGAATTGCTCTTGACAGCTATTGTGGGTTCCTGTCAAAAAGTGTTGCGTACTTTTTTTCTTGGTCTCAGTCGCACTAACAAGCAGTGAATAAACAGTAGTGGAAGAAACGTCAGGAGACTCAGCACAAACCTAGCTATAGCAGAGGTTAAACTGTCAATGACATGATCCCGGTTTTGTTTTGGTCTTTTTAAAGAAACAAATGCAAAAATGTACTGCCAGAAGCCTATGGTTGGAAGAGAAAGCTGGAAGATGAGATGGTTTGGCTGCTAAAGTGGTGATGGAGGAGAGTGAGATGGTTCTGCAGTTGACGTGGTGATGGAGGAGAGTAAGATGGTTCTGCTGCTAATGTGGTGATGGAGGAGAGTGACATGTTTCTGCTGCTGATGTGGTGATGGGTAGGAAAGAGTAATGGTTCTGCTGTGCAGGTGGTGATGGAGGAGAGTGAAAGGGTTCTGCAGTTGAGTTGGTGATGGAGGAGAGTGAGATGGTTCTGCTGCTGAGATGGTGATGGAGGAGAGTAAGAATGTTCTGCAGTTGAGGTGGTAAAGGAGGAAAGCAAGATGGTTCTGTTGCTGAGGTGGTGATGGAGGAGAGTGAGATGGTTCTGCAGTTAAGGTGGTGAAGGGGGAGAGTAAGATGGTTCTGCCGCTGAGTGGTAATGTGGAGGAGAAAGTGGTGGTTCTGGTGATTTGGAGATGTAGGAGAGTGAGATGGTTCTGCTGCTGAGGTGGTAATGGAGGAGAGTTAGATGGTTCTGCAGTTGAGGTGGTAAAGGAGGAGAGTGAGATGGTTCAGCAGTTGAGGTGGTGATGGAGGAGAGTAAGATGGTTCTGCTGCTCAGGTGCTGATGGAGGGGAGTAAGAAATTGTTTTATTGGTGAGGTGTTAATGGAAGACTGAGATGGTTCTGCTGCTGATGTGGTGATGGGTAGGAGAGAGTACTGGTTCTGCTGTGCAGGTGGTGATGGAGGAGAGTGAGGTGGTTCTGCAGTAGAGTAAGATGGTTCTGTTGCTGAGGTAGTGATGGGGAAGAGATAATTTTGCTGTTAAGGTGGTGATTGTAGAGTGAGATTATTTTGTTGCTTAGGTGGTGATGGAGGAGAGTGGTGGTTCTGCTGTGCAGGTGGTGATGGAGAAGAGTGAGATGGTTCTGCTGCTTAGATAGTGATGGGGAGGAGAAAGTGCTGGTTCTGCTTCTAAGGAGGTGAATAGCGAGATGGTTCTGCTTCTAAAGTTATAATGAAGAAGAATGAGATGGTTCGGCTTCTGAGGTGGTAATCGAGAGGGAGAAAAATAATCCTGTTGAGTTGGTGATGAAGGAGAGTGAGATGGTTCTGTTGTGTGTTCCTGTCAAAGAGTTGTGTTTTTTCTTGGTCTCAGTCGCGCTAACAAGCAGTGAATAAACAGTAGTGGAGGAAACGTCAGGAGACTCAGCACAACCCCAGCTCTGGCAGAGGTTAAACTCTCTGACATGATCCCGGTATTGTTTTGGCTTTTTAAAAAACATATGCAAAAATATTCCACAAGGAGCTGATAGTAGGGGTTTTCCAGGCAAGAAATTCACTGTTTATTTGCACTTCTGTAAAAGGCACTGCAGGTGTAGCCTATAATGTAGCTGTTTTGTATTTTAGTTGATTTGCAATGATTTGGAAATTGTGGTATCATGAGGAAACATGTTTATGGAAATTGCACATACTTTTTTGACACTCCACTCTGGTTGTAAAAAGCACTAAAGTCTTAATTTTGCTAACTGTATAAATTTGAAAACACCAATAAGTACCCGTCTCAAGCCTAGATAGATTTAGAATGGTTGTATCAGAAAGCACTGTGAAGATCTCTTAAGAAGGAGTAGCCAATTGGAGTATGTCTTTATTTTTAGTTCAATAGCATTTCTGTGTGAACGAGGATTGTGATCTTTAAATTTGTAAATCAGAAACAAGCAAGTAAACGTGTTGGACTGACAATTGCATCATTCATTTTCTCCACAGACACACTGGTGGTGGTAAGCTACTTGTGTAACCACAGCTGCCCTGGGCTACCCTGACATAGGTGTGGCTGCCAGTCTGCGCTTACTGCCCCTGTGACTATCATATCAAGCCTTAAGTTTTATAGACATACAGTACTTCTTGATTGGAGTACTCATTTGTCATAATATAAATTGGCATTTGCTCAGAGGTAGAGCAGGGCATCATCAAATCAAAAGATGAAAGGTTCAATTGTCCCTCTCATCACTTGCTACTGTTGTTGTGCTCATGAGCAAGCTACTTCATCCACATAGATGGTGTGAAATGCCACATCTTGGCCTTTCCAATTACCACCAAACACAAAACTATCAGACATGGTGTCTTGCCCAAGGACTCAATAGTCAACAGTGGTTGTGGTTGAACCAAATTATTAGACAACCTACACCCACTACCTTCACTTTATTTCCCAAACTACTCTTCAGACACCTTGCTGACTGTCTGTATTCACCTGTTTAGATAAAAAGAGAAATATTGAGTGTAAAGCATAAAGAATGAGATAAAACTGATGCAAAAAGCTGATCCATATATCGGCTGAAAAAAATTCCCCTCACTGTGATGCAAGACCTGCAAATATAAACTACTTTAACGTTGCACTGTGGGCCCAGGACTGAATCTTAACATGTCTGCAAAAAAAATAGACTCCAGCTAATATCTGCAGTAAAGACTTAAAGGAGGAACTTAGACAGATATGAAGACCTAGCAAAACAAATGTAGCCGAAACAAACTGACATTTTAGAGAAGATAATGGGGCTCTTAAGTTGTGGGCCCACTGCTGACACACTGTAACGCCAATGAAAACGCAGCACGACCCAAGCATCACTTTCAAATGGAAATGGAGGATGTGGTTTAGAAGGCTGTTTAGAATGGGTGAGTTTTACTGTCTCCATATATATATGATTTGTCCTTCACGTAATGTTTTTCTTATATAGAAGTTGTGGAGTGTTGCATAGCTTGTATACAAATGAAAATGTATAAGCAATTATGTATTATGGAACCAATCTGGGGCTTTGTACATACCACAGTCAGACATTGATGGTGGTTAGCCATCTTTGTAGCCACAGCTGCCCTGGGGCATACTGACAAAGACATGGCAGACATATTGTACTTTTCAAAGAAGCAAACACCACCACAATCACAATAATACATTCATACAGGTAGGTGAAGTGTCTTACCCAAGGACACAACAGCAGTATTTGCCTGTTTGGACCGAAGTGCCAACCTTCTGGAAAACAGCTTTATTGAAGGACTTTTTAAAAAAGAATTATGTTTTTGGCAGGATAAGAATTTCTTTAATAAACTTGTATTTTACTAACACTGTGTATAGATTAAGCAAAAGGTAAATAGATAGATCAAACCTAACAAGATAGGGTAAGGGGTCTATCCAATCAATCTAATTGGATAGACCAAATAGCTTCTTCAACCACATAAATCTCAAAATGATGTAACTCCATATGAATGTATCCAGCGATGTCATAACACATTCATAATCTCAGCCTCTATAATTATCTTTTCAGTTGTCTGTCACCGTACAGGCCTGGTGGTGACATGTCTCTATCAACAGCGGAGGGTGGCGTGGGTTAGAACTATAGAAGGCACTCGCGGACTGTCCATGTTGTTTATCGGAGCGTGAAAGACAAGGGCCTGAAGACTGGCAGATGTGTGTTGCTAATTCAGGATGATAATAGTGTACACAGACACAGAGGGGGGTGGGCACTTAGGGACCAGAGCACCCATGGGCCCTGTCAGTCCTGACCACTCATCACATTTATGTAGTGGTGGGGTGGAAACAGCTGGGGAAGGCTAATAAGCAATGTGTCAGATGCAAGAAAGAATTGAAGTACTGAATAAATGTTTCGAAGAATTGTCATTTTCAGTAGATGTATGTGATGCCTGATAAGATTTGTGGACTTACGGAGGTTGGCAGTTCGATCCTCTCTGAATCGAAATCGCAATTGTGATGGTCGCAATTAGTAAATCGTAAAGGTTGTCAGTATATAAGTCAGTATATTTTCTCTACACAAAACAGGTCAAAAAGCTACTTCCCTTGTAGGTTTAACCTCTACAAACATGCTCTGAAAGACATTTCGCAAATCACAATTTCTGTCATAAAAATCGCAATTAGATTTTTTTTCAAAATCGTTCAGCCCTACCCCTGTTTATCCAGTGACCTATAGGCTAAACACTTCACCGATATCAGTGTATGAATATGTGCGATTAGGCAATGCGGCAATAAATATCCGTTGTGATATGAAGTTATGAATATTGAGCTAATCTGGAAAGACCATTTGTGATCGTTCACTCATTTATTCTCTGCTCCTCACAAAATAGGAGACAAAACTACAAATATCAAATACAACATTGTGGGACAGGGGGAACATTTTTTTAGGATGTTCACAAACATAAGAAGGGTCTAAATAGTATAAGATAATAATTATTCAATATGGTTTGCAAAATATGATTATTATTTTGGTTCTTTAATACATTGTCTAGATTTTGATTGTACTTTATGTAGATGCATTTTTTTTACAATTTATTTGATTGACTTGATTATTTGTAACTTGTTGGTTTGGTACATCAAATCCAAAACACTAAATCCCATGTTGTGTCTAAGATGAGCTGACATTTCAATAAGTGTGTAGTTTGTGTTAAAATTGAATGAAGATATTTATCATGTGTGGCATTTTAATATTACATGACGTCCTGCTGTCTCTCATTAATAAGTAAATATGAACTTATCTGCAATGTAAACATCACACATAACACTTTAATAATTCATCTCCCTGGAAATGTTACATAGACGCAGATAGAAAGTGAGGAATATATATTTTTTATGAATTTCTATTTTGCCAGATTTTGTAATTAAGATTTTGTAATGTATGAAATGAGAAATAGATGCACTAGTATCCTGTCTACTACACATTGCACCTTAACAACAGAAATAAAGGGTGAATTAAGCTCCTCTTTGGAAACCTATGTCCATGTAAATCTCTAGCCAAATTCCATGTCTTGACCATCCTTTTTTCTATTCTATACAAAGATGTTAGGCTGGTCTCCTGCTGATTGCATTCATTTTCAAGGGCAGAGTTTACGGATGTATACTAAACCAATCAGAAATGCTAGACATGACACTAAAAAACTGAAAGTGAGAGTAAGTGGTTGTCTGGGTATGTCTCAGTGTCAGCCCTGCAACTAACTGGTCATAATCCATAGTGTACCAGGCCAACTAGGCTCCAGTCACACGCAATCCCTAACAAGATGAATACATGTCAAATAGCTAAAAGTTGAAGACTGTGGTATAAAAAACTAAGATTTTGAATTTTGTTACTGAAAATGTGGTTTCCTAGAGGCACCCATTCAGTCTCAAATGAAATATTATATATAGTATTTATTTCATGTAGCATGGCAGCATAAGTATACTGTTTCACTAGAAATAAATATTCAAAAATCAAATGAAAGTACAGACCAAAATAAATATCATAGAAAATACCAAAACAAGTGATCCAACTTGTCTAAAAAGGAATGAAGCAACCACTTATTTGATCCTACGTCTTATACATATACAGTTGGAGAGAGGTGGAGAGAACCTACAGAAACACCGGGAGTACCGTGAACTATATTCTTATTTGAACCACTGGCTTCCAAACCACAAACCCACGGTGACAAAAAAGACTTATATCAAATGAGTCATGCGTGATCTTGTGTTATTTTGTTTACAACATTAGCCGAGTCGTTTAATTCCGAATGTGGCCAGATGAATCACGGAAATGGCAGCGGCGTTGTCTTCGCTAATGGGGCTAATACTCATCACAGAAAAATACTTATGTCTTTTTAGAGAAAATGTACCCCTCTGACTGAACCTCACCAAGTCTTAGTGCATCTATAATTCAGCACCACCTCAAGGGCGAGTCCACAGACCTGTTTATAGAGGGAGAGAGAGAGAGAGAGAGAGAGAGAGAGAGAGAGAGAGAGAGAGAGAGAGAGAGAGAGAGAGAGAGAGAGAGAGAGAGAGAGAGACAGACACCGAGAAAGAAAAAACAACG
>JAVQKG010072767.1:0-11793 GCA_036025885.1 Hypseleotris bucephala
CTATGTGATATAAACATGCAGGGGGTGGTTGCAAATATGTAAGATGAACCATTTTCATATTATATGTTGATTACACAAAATAAGGCAAGCAGAAGAAGTGTCATCCTGAAAAAATACTTTTAACTATTTTTCCTGGCTCTTCAAACTTTAAAACTTTAAAATGGGTCAATTTGACCCGTAACATAACATGAGGGTTAACACCTTGCGTTTAACTTTCCTACTCTTTTCCACCTGCAGTAGACACCTTGTTTTTGACCTGCTCTTTTTAATCTTTGCCTTAATACGAAAAGTGTTTCCATTTCCGTTTTTGCCAAATATTGCAATTTCGACATGCCTGAAAAACCAACTCATCCAAGCACAAAAATTAGTTGTTAAAAATCTGAACTTTTTCTTTCCAAATTGGTGTTTTTCCATTAAGCCCATTTATTTCCGCAACTTAAATTTTCACAATTTCATGATCAATGGAAACTCATCTCCTGTGTTTTTATTTTACTTAGTCACCACTATGTGTCACCCTTGGTCTAAAAGTTAACCAGGCTAGAGAGAAAATGCCTCTAACGCCTTCTCACACTCTTAGTGACAAAAGTGACCCTGCTCAGAGCACCATGAGATGTGGCTGTACACAGGGCTAATGACCCAGAGAACAGTGCGTGTGTCTGGGCTGGCTCATGGAGGCGTGAAGGCACTAGTGTGGAGGAGGAGGCACACTCATTTACTCACAGACCCAAAGGTTGTGTGTTGTTTCAAAGCTTGGCCTAGTTCTGAAATGACTTGATGGGAACAATATGGGAGTTTAAAATAACACATGGGCAGTGTTTGTGCAGCTAATTATGCTAATGCTACAGAGGCACTGAAGGGCAAGTCACATCAAAAAGGGGCTCAGCTACACATGGACAACACAAACTGGGAATGTCAGAGTGTATCATGTAACTGTGTTTAGAGGTGGTGGACATAGCCAGACATGGCTTACCACTAACAGTGTGGCATGTGTATCCTAAAAACATCCTGAATCCACAACATGATTCCAGTCACTCCCAATCAATTGTTCCTTATGTCACTCCTAACCTTCCCTGGAAATTTTATCCATATCCATTCAGCAGTTTAAAAAAGAAAAATCCCGGATCAAGAGAGTGATTCAGATCACTCTCAAAATCTCTCAAAATTGTTCCTTGTGTCATTATTGACCATCCCTGAAAAGTTAATTCAAATACATTTTAGTCATTTTGAGACGGGTGGATGGTAGCCTGGCCAGCCAGCCTAATGGTTGCCTTCTCTTATTTACAGCAAAATTAGTCTGGACTCCCTCCATTAGCTGGATTCTAGGACCTACCGGCCTTATGTGATGACTCATATACTGCGCTACTGCGCCTGAAATCCATTAGTCAAAACAAACAAGATGGCCGCCACAACGGAGCGATTGTTTGCTACTGCGCTCTCCTCTGTTTTAAAAGACGTAAATATGTCGCTAAAACCGCAGCAACTGACAGCCCTAAAAGCATTGTTGACAGTGGTAAGTCCGCTTTTTGTTTAGTTTATGTCACATCCGCAGTTTCTCTGATTGGTTAATTTTGCGCTTGTTAGTCCCACCTCTAAAACAGCCAGCTAACGGAGGGGTTCCAGACTAATTTTGCCGGAAAGAGAAGGCAAACATTAGGCTGGCCAGATTAGGTGGAAGGATGCTATCAAAAACTTTACCTCCTTGGCGGGGGTAGTCAAGCGTAATATTAAGACCAGTGACAGGTGAAGTGAATTTTACGTAATATCTCTTCATCTACTACATCATTAGCCTGACCAGCCATACTAACTTTTGCTTTCTCTTCTATACGGCAAGTTAGTCTGGAACCGCTCCCATAGATGGCCATTTAAGAGGCGGGACTAACAGGTGCAAAATTAACCAATCAGAGAACGTAAACTAAACGAAAGCAGACTTACCACTGTCAACAATGCTTTTAGGGCTGCCAGTTGCTGCGGTTTTAACAACATATCTACGTCTTTTAAAACAGAGGAGAGCGCAGTATCAAACAATCGCTCCGTTGCGGGGGCCATCTTGTTTGTTTTGACTAATGGATTTCAGGCGCATCACATAAGGCCTGCTCACGACTGTGATTGGTCCGGTACAAGGAATTAGCTGTCTATGGTAGCGGTTCCAGACTAACTAACCCCACTGAGGTGCATACTGTTGTTTTGAGTATACAATAAAACATGTTTCTTTGTACATCCTGGTACTTGGGGAGGTTCATGTTTCCACAAAATAGAGTAGGAACAGTCAGATGTGAATTTTGCAGCCCTAATTCGAGATAAATATAAAAGAAATACATGGGTAATTTCATAGTAATTACACACAATTACCATGTTATTAACTATTTATTACCATAATATTACCATGCTATTACTACATTATTACCATGCCGTAATGTAAAGCTTTACCATGAAATCTATTTATATTAACTGTACATCTCATCCCACAGATTTTTGCATTGAAAACACCATTCCACCTCTACCAATGTACCGCTAGTCCTTAGTTCTTACAGAGGACAGCGTGTACCCTTGAATCTGTTGTTACTGAGCAGACTTGTGGGCTTAGTTCGCCGTAGCTGCACAAATGTGGTCGTTGGCTGATAAATTTTCAAAGTGTCGGCCCGGCCATTGAAATTCCGAATGCGCTGGCGGGGAACTTTCACATGTGGCCACAGATGGGTGCAGATCTCATTTCCTATCCCTGTGTATACGTGCATGATACACCAGCAGGAAAAGAATAATAAATAAATAAAAAAGTGGAGAGGATTTCTTGGAAAAGCTTTTCTAAGCCACAAGACCCCCATTAGTGATAATCAAGTGGAGTTTCAAATATCAACGTTGATCTAATTGGCTTCTGTAATGGAATTTGGAGAGGTTTTGGCATGTTTTCTTTTTTTCTGTCTCTGCCATGTTGGAAATTTGTGTGTTTAAAGCTGCACTACCCTGTTTTGTAAATGTAAAAGTGATTTGAGTTTGAATGATACATCTCCTTAGCGATCCTCTATCACGGTCTCACCAGGAAGTATGTGCACAAGCCAGGAGCTATGAGAGATCGGGAGTTGTTTTCTAAATATTTTAAAGAAAATTGCCAAAGTCCACCTTTTTTGAATGGGCACCAAATAACCTACTGTATGTAGTACAGTCATGTAATAAGCCTATGTTTTAAATGTGGTTTAGACCTGGACCCTTTTTTAGCCCTGGTTGTGGTCCAGGGATGTTTTAGTCCTGGTTTAGTTCTGGTCTAGACCTTTTTTAGTCTTGGTTTACACTTTAGTTTAAACCCTTCTGAGCCCCAGTTCAGTAGCTCTGGATACACTTCCTGATGTTATGCACTGAATGATTTAGAGTCTTATGCAGTAAATATACAATGTGGGCCAATTAAAAAATCTCTGTGGGCCACATTTGGTACATGGGCCACAGTTTGGACACCCCTCATTTAACCTGTCAGCAGTCATGATGTTAAGCCTGATTGTTGTACATATAAAATTCAACACCTGTGCAGTAACAAATAATAACAAATTGAGTTTCTATTTACACTCACTCAGCTATTGTCAAACATGGTGCTTGAAAATCTCTTTTGTTTAGTTTGACTGTTGATCTTTTAGCCAAGACAAAAGATGAAGTCAGGATCACCTTGATGCTAAATGAAGTGAAGAGAGGAGTTTTTGTCAGCTCATGGGATGGCAAACTAATCTAGCACATTGCAAAGTGTTACCTTTAAACCAATCAAGCACTTTTTTGTTTAATTTTCCCAGTAGCTAGGGGTCTATTTTTTGGGTGGAATTGCTTTTTTTAATATATGTGCTTTTTTTTTGACAACATCAATTTAAGATGGATCTTCCTAAATTGAGACATGGTTTATTTTTCATTTTATTTATGAGATATATTTCTTTTTCAGGTTCTTTTTACAATTGCCAATCTCATTATTTAAAGGAACTAAAACAATGTAAAGTATATGCTGCACTTCAGGGCCACCATACTGTACATAAAGAAATCAAGTTTTTATTACATTTTGATTGCTACATAATGCCGAATTATTACAAAATGTGGCTCTACACACCTTTAATGTCAATTTTACACACATATCATTCGGTATTATAAAAAAAAAATCATCCAATCATGCTCCCATCAACAGTCCACCTACCCTCTACCATAAAGCCTGTATAATCTCCATTACCCCTCCTCCCCTGTGTGTACCTTATGTGTACATTATTGTCAGCATCAGCGCTCAGTTCGATGTGCCTAGCAACACAAAACGTTGACCCTAGTGTATTCTTCTGCTTGCTCCATAACTTCCCTAATACGTCCCATTTTTTTACCCCCCCCCCCGCCCCCCCACCCCCCCCCCCCACCCCACCCCCCCTCCACTTCCTGCTTTCACTTCTTCTTGACACTCATATCTCCGTACACGCGCGCTCTTTACCTCCTCCTATCTGTCACTTCACATCTATTCCAGCATGGTCATATATTTGTCCATAAGGCATAAATGGTGTGCGGAGGAATGTGGCTTGTGTATGTGTGTGTGTGTGTGTGTGTGTATGGAGTGGAGAGAGGGAGATGAGGTAGATACCACACATGCCCCTCTATGTTGCTGTGGCTCCATCTAGTGGAAGGGAAAAACAGGAAGCAATGCAGTAAGTGGTTAATAGTCTTTGCATAAGGGCAGGGAATTAAAAAAATAAAAGAAATTGTTAGAAAAAATCTGTTATATAAAGTAGCCAGTCTGTCATTTTTTTTTTTTACTTTAGTTCCTCTCCTGGCTTCTACTGCAGGTGAGATAGCCCACACAAACTGGAACAGACTAAAGTAAAACTAAGTAAAATTGTGCAATAATCATGTACAATCAAAATAACTTATTGTCTCAATTTGCTTAGGATCAGTTCAACTAATTGATGTGCTTTCAACTACGATGGACTATATTTTTCTATTGGCTGCAGAAAATACTTCTATCATCTTTCATCCACACATTCTACTACTTGATGTACGTGATGTGACAGAGTAAAGAAAATACAAGTCTCATACAAAGTCCTCTATCAGATAAGCTCATGCCCACGTACTGTATATGGTTTACTTCATTTATTTTGACATGCACTTTTCTCTTCTTCCTTTTCCAGAATAGATCCAGCTAAAAAGTAATATCAATATTTGATGAAATGTCTTAAATTAAAATTATTTTTCTGGACTAGTTCAGTGGGGGAAAAGTGTTGTAGCCACAGCTGCCGCTGCTGTCGGAGGGGCCGTAGGCGCAAACTGGCAGCCACGCCTCTGTCAGTGTGCCCCAGGGCAGCTGTGGCGACACAAGTAGCTTACCGCCACCGGGTGTGTCTGTGGAGTGAATAAATAATGAAATTGTAAAGCGTCTTTGAGTAGTTGTGAAAAGCGCTATATAAAATCGATGCATTATTATTATTATTATCTACAGCCTCTTCAACCATCACACTAACACATTGCCAAAGTGGATAAGGTGTTTTGCCCAAAGATACAACAGCAGAATGAATCGTTGAATCTTTTTGAGAGAAAGGAGGACTAACCACTCTGCCAACTCATATTTAATCATAGGGTGGCAGTGGTTCATTGGGTAGGCATTTTCACCAGAGGGTCAGCGGTTCAAATCCCTGTTTGAACACACAGACATTATGTCCCTGGGCAAGACACTTACCACTCATTCAAGCTAACTGAATAAGTATGTGTGATTGGTGTTTGGTGGTGTCTTATAGACATATAGAAGGCTTATAGACACAAACTGGCAGCCACGCTTCGTCACCACCAGCGTGAGATTGTGGATGAATGATGTACTAAAAAATGTAAGCACTTTGAGAAAACCTTGAAATATAAATCAAATCAATTATTGTTATTATAAAAACAGACACATTTTGCATTATCTAGTGTATTCCACTAATGCATTTTGAACTACATAATGTTCTTTTGTTATTGCCATTTTGAATTGGGGAGTGCACATCCAATCACTTAAGAACTGTATAAATATTGATGCTAAGACTTCCATCTGTGGCATGTTTGAAGTGTTGTTAGTGTGTACGCATCACTGAATGAACTGATTTTGCCGAATGAGATTTTGATCTAAAAAATGTGTGAAAAGCAACAGTGTATCATAGTAATCAGTGACAAGCATTTTGCATAGAAGATCTGGTTAAGAGGGCCAATATTTGAAATGCTGTCAGAGATAAAGTAGTGTAATCAACCAAAACGCTCCAAAACAAGAAAGAAAACAAAATAAAAAAGAATATAAAATGTATTATTATACTGACAGACAACATCAGACATATCAAATACATTACATGGGCATATAATGGAGGACATACACTTATTTATACATAGTTCCTTTCAAAGTTTGTAAATTGAAAGTTCTAAAAAATACGGAATGGAGGTGACTAGAGGTAAGACCATAATAGATTTTCAATGGAGAAATTAGCCACAAAAGTATTGCAAAGTAAGATGGTTTTGACAATAGGCAACCATTCTGCTACATGTAGGTAATGTCAGAGCCTAGTTAGTGAACATAAGTGAATATACCTCACATTATATGTTTATTTAATGTACACATTAGTACAGAGACTTTTGGCTCGTTGCAAAATTCTTAATTCTTGCAGAAATGTTGATGACCAGAATATTTTTAATCATTGTAAGCTCAGAATTATTCCCCTCTAAATTCTACTTTTTTGTAACATTGTAACAGTGTAACAACTCACTTTTGCCTCCAGTTGCCTCCATTTTGGAATTTTGAACATTCCATTTGACAAAGATTTGAAAGGGTCTATAGAACAAGACTGTACAAGCGATCAAACATAGCAGCTTTAAGCATCTTTCAGTGCTAAGTCCACACACAGACACACACGTCTCTCACATACACTTTACACTAACAGTCAGTGTGTGATAATCTGCTTCAAGGACTGTTCAGTCATCTCTTCCTTTGACATTAGTGACACTAATACACAGAGGTTTGATGCACTCACTCCTGCAGTTTGCATATTGAAGCCGTATAACATATACTTACATATGGAGGCCCTGAAGTCCCAAATGTCATTTAAATACTGTAATCTGTAATACACTTTTATTTCACATGTGTTTCATCTGCTTCAAAGCACAGCTTGGGGGGGAAAAAAATCACAAAATGTTGTTCCCATAGCCCCAGGTCAGCAGTTCTTGACCTGAGCAGAACTATTGCGTCGTTGGTCAAGAATGTGAAGTGACTATACCTGCTTCACACTGCTGCAGTACATGTGTGGAGGGGTTCTGTACAGTCTTCCTCTGGACTACCATTCACACACAGTGTGGTCTGTGTACAGTACATGTATGGTCTTCCTCTGGACTGCCATTCACACACAGTGTGGTCTGTGTACAGTACATGTATGGTCTTCCTCTGGACTATCATTCACACACAGTGTGGTCTGTGTGCAGTGCATGTACGGTCTTCCTCTGGACTGCCATTCACATACAGTATGGTCTGTGTACAGTACATGTATGGTCTTCCTCTGGACTGCCATTCACATACAGTGTGGTCTGTGTACAGTACATGTATGGTCTTCCTCTGGACTATCATTCACACACAGTGTGGTCTGTGTGCTGTGCATGTACGGTCTTCCTCTGGACTGCCAGTCTGTGGAGGGGGTTCCTTTGGACTACCATTCACACAGTGTGGTCTGTGTGCAGTACATGAGCCACACTATGTGAAGCCACATAGTGTGGGTAAACACACTGCACCATAGCTGGTGTGATCATATTCACTTTGGTGTCTTTGTCCAGAGGTATCTGCACTGCATTCAGTGTGAGTCAGGCTTTTGTACAAAAAACACTGTGAGCAAAGGACAGTGAGCGTCTTTGCAGTGGCTTGATGTTCAAATAATACACCCTAAAATAACTACCTAGCTGTTGAGGTGGGCACCCACCTTCCTAATACTAAGCAGGTGGTCATGATGTTATGCCTCATCAGCAAGTTCACCTTTTTGGGACTCCAGAAACTCTGGAACTATAGAATGCACTATTTCCTACTTAACATACATTTCAGACAAAGATATTTTTACATACACACATTTCCATATGTACAGTCAGTGGCTAGGTTACACTGTGACATGGTTACAATCTGAAATGTTAACTGACAAACTGTACATAAGTTAACCCTTCGACTACATTCTCATCACAGATCTATAAGACCCAAATTATTTCGCGAGTGTCAGAAATTCACTCATTAAAATACTATGTACATAAGGAGCGCTTGACCCAAAGCAACCTGGAGTAATGGAGCTTTGCAGAGCGCCCTTAAACCCGCCCTATCCCAGCTAGACACCCAACTGCTGCACTTTGGTCATTGAACTATTCAAGTAATGCCAGGAATGAAACTGGTCTGAATATAGCTAGACTGGATACTACAGTGAACTGAAATAATACAACATATGGGTCACACTTTATTTTACAGCGCAGTAACTATACGGCAATAGTGTGGTAATAAACAAGTAATGAACAGGTAATGATATAGTAATTATGGTAAATCACCAAGTAGTTTTATGTGATTGCAATTTCATGTAATGTAAATAGCATGGTAAAATAGAAGCATAATCTGGAATAACCAAGTAATTATGACTAATGATTAGGATATCGGGTTAGGGATGGTAATTATATAGAAATTACTTGAAAATTAACCATAGTTACTACATTGTTTCATGTTTATTACTTGTTTATTACCACACTATTAACATTTAATTATTGTGCTGTAAAGTAAAGTGCTTCCAAAATATGGATGGAAGTTTAGCTCCAAGCATCCAAACGCACCATTGCTATCAACTATCAGTTATTTAATCACTCAATAGCTATTCATTTGTAATAATCAGGGTTTGATATACTGTACTTGCATCATTGATTGATTGATCATTGTGGTAACAAGCACATTTTGAGGAGAAGCAGATAGCACAGGAGCACATACACAGAAGCAGCTAATTTTATGTGTTTGGAAACATTATAAAAGATTCTAGAAATTGGTCACACAAAATGTTTTGGTCATTGGTCACAGTTTATTTTACATCAGCCTTTAAAGCTGTTTTGTTGGCCAATAGCTTTAGAGTTTCAGAAAACTCAACCCTATTGGCTGACAGAGCTGTCATTCAAACGCTGCTGCTGTCTTCAATGCTTTAATGTAATGAGACGAGACATAGAGTTTATCTAGGACCTTTTTTTTTAAGTTGGAGGGATTTTGTGTTCTAAAAGGATGATTTAAAGCCAAAGCAAGAAAAGGTAAAAGCCTTAATTCAGTACAACATGAATAATGCAAGGGGAGAGAGCTAGAGACGTAATTTTTTCTCTCTCTCACCGCTAGGGCAATTTGGGCTCAAACTCTGGATTTCTGCTTTAAGAGTCCATTGAAGGGGTGGTCTTTGTCTAACCTCATATTACTTCTGGCTCAGTGTTCTTATCTGCTTCTCCAAAGTTGTGGCAGAAAATCATAACTTTTAACACAGTAGAACAACTCTAGAATAATGCTGCTTGAAGTCTTTCAATAAACAACTTTGAATACATTCATCCACACTGCACTCCTTCTATCTTCAGCACAGGAACCTTACAATAGTCCATGTTCTTTATACAATCTCGGGGTTGGGGAAGTACTTGAAGACCTTGTAGATCCACTGTGTATAGTAGGGTACATTGATGAAGATAGCTGGTTGGTTGACCCTTGCACAGCCTCGACCGTGGACACTCACTCCCACAATCACCCTGATGTCACCGTCCTGGCAAACAAGGGGACCACCATAATCTCTCTGGAAGAAGAGGAGAGAAGGTGTTCAGTTAGGGTTCTACATAAAGATCAATGTATCGGTAATATTATGTAATGTAAAATGGAAAGGGGATTCAGGGTAAAGCATCACTGTGAAATGTATTAATATGATGTTTTTCAAGGGGCATTAAATTGCATCTAAAGTGTTTGGTGTTCACAGCACTGGATAGGTGTTCGCCCTGCAACCAGAGGGAAGGTAGCCTGGCCAGTCAGACAAATTTTTGCCTTCTCTTCTGTATGGCAAAGTTAGTCTGGAACCGCTCCCATAGACGGCCGTTTGAGAGGCAGGACTAACAGGCGCAAAATTAACCAATCAGAGAAACAGCGGGCGTGACGTAAACTTTAAGTGAAAAGCAGACTTGCTACCATCAGCAATTCTTTTAGGGCTGTCAACTGCTGCGGTTTTAACAACATATCTACGTTTTTTAAAACAGAGGAGTGCGCAGTGGTAAACAATTGCTCCGTTGCGGCCTCCATCTTGTTTGTTTTGACTAAGGGATTTCAGGTGCAGTCATCACATAAGGCCCGCCCACGGCTGGGATTGGTACTGTTCGAGGAATTAGCCGTCTATGGGAGCGGTTCCAGACTAACTTTGCTATATAGAAGAGTAGGCAAAAGTTAGTCCGGCTGGCCAGGCTAGAGGGAAAGTAGTTTGAATTCCCGGCTGATTGCATCCTGTTGTTGTGTCCTTTGGGAAGACACTAAACCCACATTGCCCAATAATAATAACACATAGCACTTTTCTCGAGACCCAAAAATGCTTTACAATAACATTATTCATTCACTTGATACACTGGTGGTGGTAAGCTACTTAGGCACAGCTGCCCTGGGGCACACTGACAGAGGCGTGGCCACCACCTAACACCAATCACACAACCACTATCAATGTGGGTTGTCTTGCCCAGGAACACAACAACAGTATGGACTCAGATGGGGATTCGAACCAGCTACCCTCTGGTTGTAGCTTATCCTCCGTGACACTTTCACCCCACAATCACAGACCCAGTCAACATACCCCCCACCTCTACACTCTCCCTTACACAACCCCAGTCTTTGATCAAATTCCTACAACAGCCCCACGTCTCTGTATTTACCAGCCTGCTGTAATAAGCCCAGGATTTAAGGAACATTTGTTTGAGATTTAGATCAAAATCCTATATTTTGAAGGCTGTGTGGAGTTAGGTCGAGGCGTTAATATTTGAGTAAATTCACTCTGGGAACCATCTGTAAATCCAACCAGCTTAAGGCCTGTTTAACACACACCAAACGCAGCATTGAGATTCCACTGAGGGTGTGTGATTGTTTTGGGAATGTGGGAAGACTGCACATTGTTAGAAAGAAAAGCAAAATGAGATGTTGGATATTGAGATAATGATATGAATAGGGTTGGGTGATATGGTGGTTCAAATGATATAAAGTTATGAAGGTCAAGCTATTTTGGGAAGATTGTTGAATTGTGATATAGTGCATTTATACTAGGACATGGGGGAGGGAAAAATACAGTAAAAAAAAAATCTTAATAAAGTATTAACCCTTAAATTCCGCGTAGTTCGTGTACGAACTAGCAACCATCGGTCAGCATTTTTACTAATAACTCAAAAACCACGCAACAGATTTTTTTGAAGTAAACTTTGTTTGGAAGCTTACCCTTTGGACGATCTACCATGGTCTTGGGACAAATACATTCTTTCAAAAACATTTCCACCACAAGCGTTGAATCCAGTGTTATTTCCGGTACGGTTCTAATCCATTTTCGCCGCGGTAGGTGCGCCATATTATTATGATTATTTTTACATTTTTATGATAAAAAAAAGTTTAACTTTTCATCGCGGTCCTCCATTTTGAGTTGTGATGTAAAAAATGACAACTTCCTGTAACACAGCGGGTCTCTCGGCCAATCAGATGTGCAAAAGACCGTAACATCCAATCAGGAGCAGCCAAAGAGCTTCTTTAGTCTAGATAGTTACTTGTCATGAAAACAACGGTAGGTATAA
>JAVQKG010072768.1:0-16965 GCA_036025885.1 Hypseleotris bucephala
GTAAGTTAGCCATAGCCAGTGATGCTAACATCCAGGATATATTGAACTTCATTATGCACTTGAAAATTTCATAGATGTAGTTTTGCTAAGGACAGCCATCAACAGTGAAAATGCAGGAATCCTGGCTTCTTTACAAAGAAAGCTATGAATGGTCACTTCATATTGTTTTTATTGAAATATAGTTTACTACAATTCATGACTTTATAGTATAGATGCTGTATTAGGCTGTAGTTTATTTTGAATAGTAGTCAATGGAAACCTTGGACCCAGTCTTCACTTTCTCACCCTATGTCCACTATTTAAACTGTCTGTTGCCACTTCTATGTTGACTTTTTATTGCCTCTTCCTAAAAGGTGCTTTGCTGGCATGGATGGTGGCCCTGCATTCCTGGAGCATGAAATGAGACAGCTGAAAATTATATCAAGTAAATGTAACTTTTTAGTCCATAATTCAACCTTTTACAAATTCATGTCATAAAGGTGTAGTTTGTTTAAAATGATTTTTCTCACCCTGTTCTATGATGTAAAGTAAGTAGGTACTCTATCAAATATAATATACTTTAGTCTTTTCCCTGGCCTCTACAGCAAACTCAGATCAGACTTTGTGGGTTACCATTTTGACCAATAGTAGTTGCGTTTTACTTTAGTCCCTCCCCTGACCTCTGCAGACTACAGGTTACAGAACAGATTAGAACAGATAATCAATTGTATGCATTTTATTTTACTTATGTCACAAAACTGTTAAGTAATATTTTTGTCAATTATTTATATTATGGACCAAATGCATCACTTTTAAATATACATAAAGAAATGAATACACTAAAAACAAAGCAATAATGCAATGAAAGAACGTCTTTTCCCACTGAAAAGCCCCAAAATGACTGTGAACATATGTGGCTGTCTTTTTGTAGGTAGCAGCATCAATCTATTTTACAGCCCTCATTCTCACTGACTCCTTTACGACGCTAAGCCAAACATACGATTATCACGACCTCCTACCTCCTACTTCTTTTCCCCATGACCTTAGCCCCCTACCTTGCCACTTAGTTAATCCCATTTCTTTCCATGTCACTGCCTTGCTATGTGCATGTGATATCGGCCACTATAGAAATCCCTTTTTGAACTTAACGCATGTGATGGCTTTTACTTACTGTCTATCGCTGTTTAGCTGCTTCCCACTCTCCCCATGTCGCAAAAATAGTCGCCCGAATTGTCAGCACTCACCGAAAAAACTCTGTAATTATCTTTAATGTAGCATGGCAGCAAATAAGGACCAGATGCATTCAGGGGGCTGTGTTGCTAGCAAATATTGTAAACAGAAAACTAGCTGACATGTTGACTTTTAGGAAGGTTTTGGCAATTTAAGCTAGCAAAAATGATATTGTGTGCTATCGTTTACAGGTCAAAGCCAGAAGCCCGGACCTTTCGAGATGCGTTCACTGCCTTTGTTGATAATAGGTGCAGCCATTTCTCCCTTTTTCCTGTCTGGGGCTAATTGTTTCAGCCTTTCTGGAAGCACTTGAAAGCAGCAACAGTGGAGGAATGCTAAATAGATGGTTTTTGGACAAGTCATGGATGTTTTGATTTTGGCCAAACTGCATCTAACCCATGTCCATTTGGTTACATTCTTCTTGGGTCACCAGCACCTTCAACTTTGCCAAGGCTTCCAGGCAAACTCGTAAGAGCTAAAAAACCTGGAAGATAGTTAGCGGTGGTAAGGATAGGGGGGAAAAAGTGACAACAAAAGTGAAAACATTCTTGGAAGTATTGTGGGTTCTTAAAATGTAATGTTATGCAATTGACTTGTGAATTGAATAATGCATTGTTTTTGTACAGCAATATTCTGGACACTCAAAGGCACTTTACAATTGTTTTTCATGGGCCGTACAGCTGCAGACAAGTGCTGGTAAAGGTACCCCCGTGGCCACAGCTGCCCTGGGGCTTACTGACATAGTAATGGTAGCCATACCTTGCCAAAACACCAATCAGACAACCACATTCATGCACAGGTAGGGAGAGATAAGTGTCTTGCTCAAGGATACAACAACACTATGCACATGTTAGGACAGGATTTAAACTACCAACCACTGATAGGACAACAACTCTTCCACCATTTGACCAACACTAAGAGCCAATCTTTCTGTTTTGATTAATATGTTTTGAATAGTGGTGATGTCATGCAATAAGAAAACAATTGTAATTCATTGTTTTCCTCCAGTTAAACCTTTACCGTTGAAAGGAGGTAATGTGTACAATCATTAGTCACAGGGCTAACACCAGGGGACTCCCATCCACTCTCAACGCTCCTTAACAATAGAAATTTCCATTTGATTTATACATGCATGTCTCAAGTCACTGGGACGAAGCCAGAGATAACCCACAGTCACTCAAGGAGGACATGCTGCCTCCACTGTCTTATGAGGACTGTGAATTATTGGGCATATACAATGGCTGCTGAACTATGTTTTCCTTACAGTTTCCTACTCATAGTCATTCTTGTTTGTCTTTTAGAATCCACATACCAAGTTACTGTCCCAAAAAGCTCTTGCATAGGAACCCCACCCTCCAAAAAGAAGTGTGTCTAAGGCTCTTTCATCTGTGAAAGGTGTGTTAACCAATTTCACAGTGCAAATATTGCCCCTACCACCAGTCTGTACATGTGCAGGGCATATGCTCTCCTTCTACATATGGAGGGGTGACTGGTCAGCACTGGACCGTATACCCAAGACTCCCCCCCCTCACACATTCATCTCATTCACACAAAGACAAGCAGGGATCCACCATTGTTCCTTTATGAGACCTGTCACACTCAAAGCCTGTCTGCACGCCTCCAACTTTAATCCCAAACACAATTAGTTTTAGGTGGTTGCATTCGCTGGTTGTGGTCATATATAGGTGATTGCTGTAAAATAAAAAGGCAAAAATAATAACTATTGCATAAAATTGATCAAATGATTCTAAATAATTGGGCTTATTCGTAAACATAACATCCACTAATACAATGATACGCTTAAAACCAAGTCTAGACTTTCCTGCTCTACCCACGCTGCCATCAGTCAAACATGATACAAATTGCTTCCCTACATTGCCTAATACAAAGACTAGTTTAAGTGAGCCTGTATTGAAATGCTAACTGTAATGCAATCACTTCTTATGTTGCATCATACCACCACAACATAGACTGCACTACTAACTATTGCAGATTTCTAATCGTAAAAGCCTTTTTTGCGACCTTATAGACAAAAATGCTGTCCAATAGCTAGTCTAAATAAATCTTACTTTAAAAGTGGTTTGGTAACAATGTACAATTATTCTAAAGGATTTACTCTTAAATTTTATTATACCCTAAAACATTGTTTAGTTTGATTCACGGGTAGTAGGAATATTGATAGAAGCGGTTTACAAAAGTAGTCTTTATTGATTTAATTTGCTGTTTTAGGATAATGCAAAGTGAACCTGTTTTTAAAATATGAAAAAAATGATTATGCTGTTTTTTGGGCAACTAGCCAAATGTTTTAGTATATACAGTAATTTGTTGCAACAAGTTCAAAAGTTATGGCTTGGGGAACTTGGCCAATTTAGCTTGAACTTAGCTTGACTTGGGACATACCTCAATTTTCACCCAGAAAAGTATAAAGAAATGCATAAAAAGATACGAAATTCTCTTCTCTCATCCTTCAGTGTGTTTTTCACCACTGTGGTCATCATAGATTAAGTGTGACAGTGTTGTTTTAGAAGTATATCAAAGGTTTGGCGTGTGTGCTAATAAGAATCCATGCTCTAAATCCCTTTATTCTTCAAGCTTTGGGACAAACACTTAGAGTATACTCAGGCCTAAAGCTGACTGGAGTAGGCCTTTCATGTCACACAATGCGCCCAGCCCTTGAAGCCTTTTACAAGAAAGAAACAAAGTGGTCAAACACATTTTTATTTCATCGCGTAATAACAGGGCATTTTATCACTCCACAAAATACTCCGTCTCGCTTCTCAAATAAAAACAGCTACAAAACCGGTTTCCTCCCTCAACGTTTTTCATAAATGCCAAAATGAATCAGCAGAAATCCAGGGCGCAGCGTGAGCAAGTCTGGCTTTCAATGTTAGCAAGACAAAGAAAAATGGTAGAATAAAAATTTGTTATTTATTTAGCAATTTTATTTCAGATCTCATCAATTGTGTTTTAATGTGCATAAGCGACTGCTGTACATTAGTCTTCTATAGTCTATGTGCTTTAGGCGGACAGTGAGCGGTTAGTCGCAGAGCTGACGTAGAGACACACTGACAGTAATGAATACTATAGGTTCACAATCTCTCAAACATACCGTATGTTGAAACCAACTGTAGAAACAGCTTTGTGAACATTGGGGGTTGGTTACATATGATGCTTGCTCTAAAATTAAAAACACAACTGACTAATAATAACAATGTATGTCAAATGCATTTCCTATCTATGTGTTGTGATGAATAAATATAGGGTGCATTGCTTTTACTGTATGTGCTCTCATTTTGTAAAGAATGTAATATGAATGCTAAATGTAGCAAGTGTCTTTCTCACCATTGCACCAAATCATATTGCTTTTCTGAGGTCATGCAGAACGTCATAGATTGCTCAAAAACAATACTTTGCTTTGAATTCTAAATGTTACCTTGACAATAGCTAAGTTCACATTTGTATTTTTGTATTACAACATTGCATTTGTCTTTCATTTACAGGCAGCATCGACGTCATCCTTATTCCCTACATAAAAACCCAAATACTCAGATGTCCGGGCACACTTCCACTTTTCAATCTCCCTGGGGAAAAAATCATATCGAAAAATGTTTGGCTGCAAATCTGGCTGAATTAATGATCCTCAAATATCTCTAAAAAGCCTATTAGTAATCACCATTGCATTCCCTATTTTTATGTCACGGGATTTTATGTTTGAAGAGGAAATAGGCAATCTCGCTAAATATTTTGGAACTAACCGCAGTGTTTTGTATATGGTAGAAAAGGCAGGAAGCTAAGGTGGCAGATCTCCTTCAAGTAGCTAATACTCTGACAGCAGGGGAGAGCGCTGGAATTTCAATCTGCAAGAACATTTGGGGGTTGCATAGCTTGGCAGCGAGCTCGGGAGAGTAGACAAAAACATATAAGAAAATGTATAGACATGTCAGGAAACGTGTAAGCAAGGGCAATTCTGGGTAATGTTTGCATGCATGTCTGACTTACTGTATGTTGCTCAAGTCAGTTGTTGTCAATATTATTTGGTGGTACATGCATCTAACATTAAAATTTAACAATGGTTGGGAAAATAAAATAGATTTGCACAAATCCAGATTTTTTGGTCCCAATATTGTTCGGCTTTGCAGATCAACCTGTCATGTGTGAGTTACAATCTAAAATGTAATTTCTCATAATGCTCATAATTAGCCTAAAGTAAAATAAATGATATTGACTTCACCTCCATCCTCATTTCTTCTATTATTTCACATTCCTTTGTTTTTTCCTTAATGAATCTCACGCAAGAAACTAGTCGAAACTAGACATGTCCGCCTTGAAAGTAGCGTGAACCAGTACTAATCTCTCACCAGTACCACACCCTTACGCCTACAGATGTATTACTCATATTAATTTACAATAACATTTTAAAATGTAACAGAACGGAGATGTTGTTAGGCAAATTTTGGTCAATAATTCAAACATTAACCCAGTGTGTGTGATTTCAGATACTGCACCCTTCAATGTAAAAGATAAAACAAGATATACACTGTTACACTGTAAAATCCAACTTGTTCATTTTAAATAAAAAAAATCTTGTAAACCAATTGCGTCAAGAATGTAGAGTTAATTCATCAATTAGTTTTATGTGATTTCTTGGGTTGGGTTAAGAAGCATGTAAGACAGAGGTGAACTTGTCAAAAACGCTGACACAGAATTGCAAAAAAAAAGTAGGTGATTGAAAATGTGATTAGATTACCTTGCAGTTTTTCCACTAATATAACAATTCTTTTCCCTTCTTCTCCAGGCTTGTGCTGACCCTCTGTTGAGGATCCCATCTGTGAACTGTTGCAGGTAAATGAGTTCATGTGAGTAGATTTGGTCTTCTCTTAGGTCTGCTGTTCACATCTGGACCCACTCCCCACTCTCCTACTCTCTCCCCTTTCTCCTTATACTCTCCCTTATCCACTTCAGGTCCTGGTTAGGTCCGTGCATGACAGTCGGGGAGAAGAGTGCGTGCGCTGTTTCCGAAAATGAAATTCTTGGATGATGGGCTTTGTCTGTAGTCACGCAGCGCTCTGTCAAAATGTGGGCTGCACAATAGCATGGTTCCCCAAGCAAATAAGAAAATGATCATCTTAGGGCACACTATGTTCCCTTCACAAATATCAAACATCTAAGGTGGGATGTTGGGAAGATTTCAGTAATATCTTTGTAAATAATATAAAAAAATTGTTTTCATCCACGTTTTCCTGTTATGGGCTAGATCTTATCTCAGCAACTATTGGCGTTAGGTGGAGTACACACTGGACAGCAGCCAGTTAAATGCAAGGCTGGCAAATACACTGACATACATAAATTCATTCTCATTTTCTATGGTCAGTTTTCTAGTTCTCCTATCCATAGTTTTCTTTGGATGTTGGGAGGAGAGAACCCACTGCCACACAAGGAGTGCCTGCAGACTCAACTCTTTTTTAAACTTTAAATCGCAATCTCCGGGCTAAGAACTGGATGTGCTAACTAACTACTCTGCTAATGTGCATCCCTGCTTACTATATAGCTTCCATAAAAATAACTGACTCTAACAGAAGATTTTTTTATACTAGGCTACATGTGCTACAATTAGAAAAGCAACCAGAATGAGGTTTGGTTGGAGCTTAGGTTGAAAGCCAATATTTTCTGTCGCAGTAGTTAGTAGTTTGTTGTAGCCCATAAAGCCACACTTTTCCAGATTTGTACCTAGTTAAAGAATTTGTCCATGACCACACCGCTACAAATGCCACGGGATACCAACCTCTCAATTTGTAATTTCTGTTTACGTGGCAAAAGTGGCAAGATCTCTGTTCTTAGGAGATTATTATTGTACCTAAAAAAAGAATGGAGTTTGCATGTCCTCCTTGTGTTACTGTGGGTTCTTTCCAACTGGGGCTAAACAAGTTCTAACCCAGGAATAAATTAGGTCTAAATGAGATCTAAACCAAGACTAAACAAGGTCAAAAACAGATCAAAGACCAGGACTAAACAAAGACTACAACAGGTCTAAACCAGAACTAAACAGGGACACAGCCAGGTCTGAACCAGGACTAAATAAGATGTAAACAACGTATAAACCAAGACTAATGCAGAACTTAACCAGGTCTAAACCCGTTTTAACCAGGACTAAACGAGATCTAAACCGGAACTAATCCACCCTGACTAAATTAGGGATAAATTGGGACTTTATAAAGGTGTAACCAGGTCCAATTATGGTCTAAACCAGGGCTAAATCAGGTCTACACCAGGACTAACCAAACGACTAAACCAGGACTAAACCAAGTCTTAACCAGGACCATAAAACATTGCAACGGTTGGGGCCCTTGATCACAACCTTATACCAGTCAATAACATCCATGTATGGGTGAAAAAGCAAATTTATCATTTGTTGAAACAAGCATATGACCTTTCTAGTGTTGCTTCCTTGACACACTATGGCCTCTGTTGTCAAGTTGAATAGTTGCATTGAAGAAGGCAGCTCTGTGTTTTGATAACTCCAGAATAGGGCCTTTATATCCCAATGGGGGTCTGTATGGTCCATAGAGCCTACCTTGTTAGTCCACAACCATGTTTACTGGCTTGAATATCAGCAAAACTAACTTGTAAAATGCGATAAAATCATTTTCTTTTTTGTTTTTGCAGATTGGCCACACAATGATAACAAGTGAAAGGAAAGAACAGCAAAGTAAGGTGTTGGTCTGCGATTCTACGGAGCATGACTTTCCCCCACCGCCCAGCTGACTCCAGAAGACCGTAAATATTGTAACCATGGTGACCTATGACGCATTCATATAATAGTCCATCACCGAATATTACAAAATTATGAAAGACAGAAATCCACAGCTATGTTAACCATTAACATATTTGGGATTTCAAATTCAAGGGAAAGTGAGTAAAACTTTGCAGTCAACTTTCTATTATGTTGGAAATTAGTCATGCAATTTTCAAAGGGCATTTTCACTACTGATTCATTCCCGGGACCACTTACCGGTACAAATTTCTTGATCCTTACACCCAAAAACATAGCTTAACTTAAAGTGAAAACCTTTGTTGATGTAGGCTTACTTTTAACACTAAAGTTATGAACATAGCTTATATGTGAATGGAATGTGAGATTGTAATAAGTGGTTGAGCCCCTTAAAGACTTCCCAGAATCCCCCGCTCATCATAGGATTTAATGAAGCCTCTCTGGGTGGGGTGCTGTCAACATTGTATAGGAACAGTCAAGTTATTAATTTTGACAGGTGTGCAATCATGTTTGGAGTTGTCTTTTCCAATAACATTAAATGCACTGGTCATATAGGTGTATTACATTGGTCCTGGTAGGCTAATGCAGTAGCTTATTTGCCTCAAACGAGAATAAACAAGCAAAATGAAAGGATGACAAACCTTACCTACAGAGCTAATAATTATACATATGGCTAATGGGTAGTCAGTTGTACCACACCAGCTGCAGTTAGTAAACCAGGTGTGACATTGTTTAAGTCCTAGATACACACGCAAACATAGCTGAGAGTGAGTTCTTGCCGCTGATTGGGAGGAAGAAGGGATTTTGTTGTGCACATGCATCCAACCCTCTTTGCGGTTACCCTAGTCTGGATCTTCGTTATATTTAGAAAACTATATTTTACATGTGATTGCTTATAAACATTTAAAACTGAAGATATAGGATGAATCACAATTGTAAACAATTTCCAGTTATTACCTTTATTGAATAAATGCAAACACACTGATATAATTTCTTCTGTGTTCTCTTTTTATATGGCTCAAATGACACATTAAATATCAATAACATTTCTTGGTCTGGTCTAACTTGCAGCCTAATTGTCGCTGCAATACAATTTTTTGTAAAACTTGCATGCTAAATTATGCACTCACATTTCAGTACATTTGTTTTTCAGTCTGTTGTGAGCATATAGTGGTACAAGTACTTGTGGGCAATATGGAAAAGAGCAGTGCTGTCACTACTGTGGTGGCCTAGCTGTTTTAAATTGGACTAAATGACGCAATGTCTCCCTCTTTAGATTCTGTATATAGCCCCTAATGATATGCCAAGTTATAGGCGACACTATATTTTCATAAAGAGGAAAAACTACTTTCTTTTCACATAACTCTCTGAAAGTTAGTTTTTCAGCTTTGTCACAACTGTTGCATCACCCTTTTGTGTAATAAAACGTATATTCCCATAGCGCGTTTGTGGTGAACGGTAGTCGGGCCAGCAGCGTCGCGGAGGGGCTCAGATTTCAGGAGGGGCCTCCTCTCAGACCGACCTGAATGGGGCCGAGACTAGTTACGTGGAGGTGGTGCGGGGAAGGAGGAACAACTACTGGAGGAAGGAAAAAAAGACGAAGGGAGCTTGGAGTCACACATCTCCCTATTGTGTTTGTACTACTCTCCGCTCACCCCCGACGTTTATGGGGTCACACAGGCTCGGATGGGTCCATACTGACTGCACCTCGCCTCGCTACTTCTTGTATACGGAATGACAGCGCGCGCTAATTAGGAAAACCTGCTTCGGACCAATTAATTAAAGCGCGAGGACAAACGGCGCGACGGGATTGGACGGGACCGGAGCGCGAGCACGAGGTTTGTGTGTTGGCACGAGGAGCTAACTTTTCAAACGCTAAGTTATAGTTTTTTAGGGGAAAGTTTTTGATTTTGCTAGCTAGCGTGGCCACTTTTAGGAGTTTACTTGAACATTGCCAAAAAAGAGCGGTGAGTTTTTTCTTCTCGCTCGAGGGAGGAAAAGTTCTTCTGTGAAATTTTCCGGCGTTTTTTTCTAACCAGTTTTATTGGTTTGAAGAATAACGAGAAACCTCCACTACAGAGTATCCTTTGTTTTTAAGTGGCTTCTAACTTTTCCTACCCTCCTTGTGTGTGTGCGTCTCTGCCTCCTAAAGTCTTCTTATTCTTTGCTGGATTTTTTTTGTTTACCACTAAAAAGCTTTGCAGCGCTCATTTTCTTCCAGCAATGCCACAATTTCCAAAACAGTCCGGTCTGACTCAGCAAAGCGTGTTAGCGTGATTGTTATGCAAATCATAGAAGGACTTTATTAGATAGTTTACTGTAGCCTATTAAGATTGTAGGCAGACATGGGGCAATGCAACATGCTAATCAACTTTGTCTGGAACAACACATTTTACTTAGGCTATTTCAAAATCTTAAATTCCGTCAAAGTAAACCAGTGTGTTAATAATATAATTTTGCATTTATTATATTGCTAATGTAGTGTTTTCCATCAACAGAGAAGACTATTTTGGCCCCTCATGCCAAAAGGTCTTAAAAAATCAGATGGAAATATAATTGTGATGTTTTTGTATTGTCACTAAAGACATGCAAAAGTTACTTGGTAATGCTGATTAAAAAGAAATATAACTGACATTTCTGGTCACGCTGGATTAAAAAAAATGGACATTTAGTTTCAGGCAGCCACATTATGCGCTTCTACTGTACATTGCTATCCTGTAGTATCTTTTTTACAGTTTTTTACAAAATGCTGAGTTAAAATTTCATAGCATTGTTTCATCCGGTTATCAGATGACTCAAATTCCACAGCATTGTTCCTCCAGTAAGGATTTAAACCAGCTCTTGTCTTGCTTATTGTACACTTTTTCATTGTAATTCTGTGATTGACGTCTTGCAGGTCCTGCCTATTGACTGCCTTTCAAGACTGCATGGTGCGTTCATGTGCCCTCTGTCTGCTCCCTGAACCCTAAAATCCAGCTCTCCTCTGCTTTCAGTTAGCCAGGAATGTTCTCCTTCTCCTTGTTTTGTGTCCAGCGCAGACTATGCCCCAAAAATCTATCCAACCCCCATCCAGGCTAAAGGAGCTTAGTGACTTCTCAAGCAAAAAGCTATTAAATGAGCTGAGCTGTGAGCAAATGGGCTACTGTTTAAAAGTTTGTCTGGGCTGCCACTGGGAGACTGTCATGTGTACTTTGGAGTGACTACTGCTGTGAGGAACAATGAGAGGAATGAATAGGTTGTGTAGTCTTGAAACGAAATAGAAATGGTACAATTAGCAAAGCCTTACGAAGACTACATCTGAACAAGTTGTTGAGACAAGATGGTGAACTTCAAAGTAATATGAACAGCTGTTTCCACTTGTAGTTAAAGGGAAGGCTGTCATATGGCAGTTCATTGAAGAGCACACTTTGTTGTCTTGATTGCAGCCAATGCTAGCGCCATAAGAGATTAGAGAAAGTTAGATGTTGTTAAAACTCATTTGGGATCGGCCACAAACTTCTCTCTCGTCATAGCTCAAGTCTTGTAGCAGCATGTTTTCCCTGAGTCACTGAGTTTATAAAAGTCAGATTTAAGTTGTATGGAGACAGAAGAACAGTTCTTTTCTAGGGTGAGTTTTGTCCCCATTTACTTTTACTGCTTGTACTTCAGGTAAACATCCAGGTGTGTGTTAGTTCAGGGCTAACATCTGGTTGCTAAATGCATTTTTAATTGCACATCAATTGCACTTTTACAGCTGATGTTGTAAAATAGTGGGTTCAGACTCAGAAGGGGGTCTCAGGCATGTTGTGCATGGGTCATGGAATGCATTCAGGAAAAGTGTATAATTAAAGTATTCATATTTACTTCTGTTTAGACAGACTGCAGTTTCTTTATGCCTGTGGACCTTTCAGTTACAGCATGTCTTTTAGCTTAGATTTAGTAGCACTGAATATCCTGAATGTTAGACTTTAGATAGTTGAGCATTAATAGATAATAAGATGCAATCTGGTTTTGAGCATGTAATAAGTCACTCTGCAGGGACATGCTGTTGTTGAAGGTTATTGTTATTTGGGGTTTTTAAAAGCACAACATAGTCATGCTTTAATATATGTGCTCAAATCCAAACTTCACAGCTGTGTTTTCTCCCTGGACAGTTGCTGTGAAGTAAATCCACTATATGGGCTTCTTTGGTTTCAGGGGAGCTTTAAATGGCTTGTTTTCCTGGTTTGATGAGTGCATTTCAATTTCAATATAACAGTATTGAATTCATAGTAGCTCCAAGCCTGTTTAACTATATACTCCCTTTCACACAATGCACCTTTAAACGACAGGAACCTTCTTGGTCTATGGGCCCTTTGTAAACAGCCGCCTCTGTTCTGCCTAGTCGCAGCCCTGTGTGTACTATTGGTAACCCTAAACAACCTCAAGTTAACTACTCACCCCAGCTTACCTCCTAACACCTCACTTTATGTCCCAGTAAACGTCCTCAAATCCTCGCCCCACTCACTAATGGCACCGGGCCAGGCTCTGAAATTACAGTGAGTATCGACTGTTTGGCCAAAAGCTCTTTTTTACAAAGCTCTGTTAGCAAACAAACATAGAACTTGTGCCCAATTTGACACTTTGAGTTCACAAATCTCCACAAACTGTGAAATCCTGGCAGAAAGAGACTTCTTCTCAGCCGTTTTAATACAAGTAACATTTGTTCTGCCAAGGTCAAAAGTGTTTCCTTTGACTTGTAATAGTTTGATAAGATAAGTCTCCTTGAGGTCAGATGTTTTAGTTTGTGTGCCAACTACTTTGAGGTAATCACAGTAGTGGTTAGCTCATTGAGGGATGCTAATGCTAATAACAGCTGGCCTGATGTTTTAAAGGGATGCTTTTCATGTGTGCGTCGAGTCGTGTCCTCAAAACACCATTGACTGCAATTTTTGAGCTAAAGAACGCAAGCAAATCTGGCAACACCTCAGTGAAATCATGTTTTAAGTGCTTTTTCTTCTTCCCTAAGTCAGTTCAGTTAGCCTCAGGACACTGAATTCGGCTCCATTGATAGCCCTTTATAGGTGAGCCTTGTAATTACATGGTAGAGGCTAGAACCAGATGTCACCTTGTAGCTTTTAGGAGGAAAGAGAAGTTGGTGTGTTTTTTCCAGTGGCAGCCATGTCAGATGTGTTGTTTAAGGCTGGTGTCTGTGCTGTGGTTGAATCGGGCCCATTAAGCGCGCTGTAAACACTTTTTACGTACTTCGACCCAGAGATGTTTCAGAACTCGTAATTTCCACCGTCTGGGAGCAGCAACTTAAACATGGAGCAGATGCACTTTTGACACAGTTCTTCCGTGCTTTGACGCACACTTTTAGTCACGTTTAGACAAGTCCGCTAAGGATGAGTAACACTGGTCAAAAGTGACTGTGTCTAGAAGTGAATCACTGCTGAAACATTGCTAAACTTGTTCAACTTCAGGGTGGGAGTAAGTAAGGCATGTCTCAAGTCAATGCTCTAGTAATTAAAGGCAGCTATCTCAGAGCCACTGCGGACCACCAAACCTTTAATTAGGACCAAAACCGTTTCCTCCAAATATATTTAAGGAATTTCAACCAGAGCATTTTGTTAAAGGAGCAGTGTTAATGAGATTTAGAGTTTTAAATGTCTTTACAAAGGTTGTCAAGTGGGCTACTTTGGAAACAATAGGCTCAAATAGTGCTTTTGTATGTGACACCAGGAAGCCACCTTGTAGATAAAACCTTTTTATAGCATTTACCCCAGAACTAAAGGATACACTATTTCTACAATTATGAGTAGGGACCTATGTCTGAGTGATTCTTTATATTTCCCCAAATGTGTTATCCTCCTACCTTTTGAACATGCCCGTGACCTACTGTTGCGAGTTGGTGTCTATAGCATTTGATTAACATTCTAAGCTGAGTAGAATTAGCCGCTTCCAACAAATCATTAAGCTGTGAAAACAATAGCCACATTGTGCTAGCTCTGAGTTGGAGATCATTTATAGACTGAGGTCTGGTAGCGCTACAGGAAATCAAGGCTGTAGCGGTTAATTGGCCCCGGTTTAGTGGCAGTGTGGTGCTGGTTGGAGGCAGGTTCCAGGTGGTGCGCTGGATAACTGGTCTGGTTCTGATTATCTGGCCCATGTGGTTGTGGTTTCTCTACATTACACTCAGGCCCTATTTGCACTCACATTTTCTCATCATTGTGTTGATGTGATGGGCCATGTGTACACTGTGGATTCACCAAAAAAGGACTGTGGACTGGACTAATCCTGGTGTTTGCACTTGCCCATTGACTGGCTCCAACTTTATTATAGTGTGCTTTTATTATTCAGCTACAGCGGTTTACAGACTAACAAGAGCTACAAGTCATCTTTACCTGACTTAACTCTATTGTACTGTATTATCTAAAGCCAAACACTTGTTGATTTACCAATGTTCTTGAGTTTTGGGATAAAAGAAAGTAAATTAAGTAAAGGTTGTCAACATGTTTACCACTATTGGTTATATTAGATACTATTGACAGGCTACTACCATATTGTATAAGTCAATAGAAATGTCCCTCAGCAGCTGTAACCTGTCTGAGAATGCTAACTGTGTCTGTGTGTTTTGTATAAGTCAATAGAAATGTCCCTCAGCAGCTGTAACCTGTCTGAGAATCCTAACTGTGTCTATGTGTTTTGCAGAGCTGTTAGCTCCCCTGGTATCTGGCCAACATGAGTTGGAGCTTCCTGACTCGTTTGCTGGATGAGATCTCCAACCACTCCACGTTTGTGGGAAAGATCTGGCTCACGGTGCTGATCATCTTTCGCATCGTCCTGACAGCGGTGGGAGGAGAGACCATCTACTACGATGAACAGAGTAAATTTGTGTGTAACACGCAGCAGCCTGGATGTGAGAACGTGTGCTACGATGCATTTGCACCACTCTCACATGTCCGATTCTGGATCTTTCAGGTCAGCCTCCTGAACCTTTGTTAATTTGAGTGATTTATCAGTAGAAGTCTGTAGAGACTTTTTCTTTGTGTTCATACAGGTCATCATGATCACAACACCAACTATCATGTACCTGGGGTTTGCCATGCACAAGATTGCTCGTATGGATGACAGTGAGTACAGGGTGGTCCGGAACCGGAAGAGCAAAAGGATGCCTATAGTGAGCAGAGGAGCAGTGCGGGACTATGAGGAGGCAGAGGACAACGGAGAGGAAGACCCTATGATCGCAGAAGAGATCGAACCTGATAAACCAGACAAGCCTGACAAGCCAGACAAAGGTATATACACCGGAGAGTTACAATTAGTTTATTTTTCTAACTGTACAACCTCTTTTCACATAACAATAGACTTGGTTTATTTGTCGCTATAATAGAGATGTTGTTGATGTTCAGGTTGTGAGAAGAAACATGATGGTCGTCGGCGTATCCTTCGTGATGGTCTGATGAAGGTGTATGTGTGTCAGCTGTTTTGGCGCTCTGCCTTCGAGGTGGCCTTCTTGTTCGGTCAGTACATTCTGTATGGGTTTGAGGTGATTCCGTCGTACGTATGTACACGCATGCCCTGCCCACACAGCGTGGACTGTTTTGTGTCCCGGCCCACAGAGAAGACCATCTTCCTGCTCATCATGTACGTGGTGTCCTTCTTGTGCCTGCTCCTCACTGTCCTGGAGATCCTTCACTTGGGAATCGGAGGAATAAGGGACTCTTTCCGTCGACGGGCCACTATGAACTCTCGCTCCGGACAGTCCCACTCTGTCCGCGCCATGCCCACGGCCCCCCCGGGCTACCACGCCACCATGAAGAAGGAGAAGATAAAGAGGCCGCTCAGGGACTCTCCCATGGGCGACTCGGGGAGGGAGAGTTTCGGAGACGAGGGCCCCTCCTCCACAGAGCTGGAGAGGCTCAGGCGACACCTGAAGCTAGCCCAGCAGCACCTGGACCTGGCCTACCAGGTGGACGAGGGCAGCCCGTCACGGAGCAGCAGCCCAGAGGTCAACACGTCCGCTCAGACCGCAGCAGAGCAGAACAGACTCAACTTCGCCCAGGAGAAACACGGGGAGACCAGTGAGAAAGGTACACGTGCACTTTTCATTTAAATTCAGCTAAATACAGTCACTATTATGTGTGTGAGCTCACATTATATAAGTGTGTGTGTAAAAGGGCAGTGATATAGAACAGTATTCATTCAAAATCCAAATTTACTTATGTTTCATAACAGTGGTGCCCAGGACCCAATGTGACACTACACACCTTTCCACAGCTCTTGATTTGTGTAGTTGTCATTTTTGTATTGAGTTACATTTTTTGAAATAGGATAAATATGTTCTGGTCTTCTGTAAGATTTATGTCAGTTTTTAGTTTGAACTGTTGTTGGTCGATTGCTGACGTTCCTGTGTGTTGTCCTCTGTCTCACAGGGATACATGCCTGAGCGTGCTTCCTGCCTCAAGCGTCTGCCGTCCATTCCTCTTGGCCTTAACCCACCACAGGAGGAAGCACATATGGGAAAGCAGTCAGACCACTGAGACTGGAGACAAACTGTGTGTGTGTGTGTGTGTGTGTGTGTGTGAGAGAGTATGTGTGAGGACTGAGGAGGACATGCCTTTCAGTATTAAAGGGTCAGTGCTGACGGTTGACTCTTGGTTCATCTCCACACTCTAAACTTGAAAGCCTGCCACATCTCCAGTCTCTGCTTAAACTTCCAAACTCTTCACCAACTACACCCTCTTCTTTTGTCTACACAGTAATCCAAGGATTGTCCACTTCCATAACCATTCATGTTTTCAAATAGTAGTGGCCTTAGAGACTTTCAACAGGACTGCCTTCATGTGTGAAGGAGCAAGCAGAAACTTTTTATAAGGCGGCTTTTTGTAATTATTCTTTTCTTAATTTAAAAGCCACGTCATTTCCAATAGGAAAAACAATCTTTGACAGATTTTGAAGCCTGTATCCAATCAGCCAAAAATGTTTACCTGGAAAATGCTTGAATTCTTTATCGACCGGAAATTATT
>JAVQKG010072826.1:0-10119 GCA_036025885.1 Hypseleotris bucephala
ATTTAGCTTTATGCTACAGCTTACTTAATTCTTTTTTGCCAATTTCTAATTCAAAACGTTTAGAATTTGGAGCACACTGCTGGAATTTGGTTATGGATTTATGCCTTAATAATGAAAAAGTGTGGAAGAAGTGTTTCTTTTAATATCAAATTTAAAACTGGCATATTAGCAGAGGGTACACTGTGAGTATGAATGAAATAATGGGAATGCTCCCAAATTCCTGATGAGAAGCACAATAGCCAGGTTTGAGAGCTGTTACAGCTGTGGACAGAGATAAGCCTCTCTCATGTCAGCCCAAACCTCAGTGTTTCACTGTGAACACACACAAATCCAATTAGGCTCTAATTGAGTGTTACAAGGCTCATTGATTATGACAGAGGCAGTGCTGCAGTAAAATATACCTCGTAATTAGTGCTGCTGCTGTTAGGGGGCCTTCAGGACCAGGATTTAATATTCTCAGACAATATTAGGATCACTTAATAGGTTTGCATGAAATATAATGTAAAATGAGAAAGAAAGCACTTTTAGTAAGACAAATTTAATGTGAGTTGGAGAAGGGCTGAGGACCATCTAACCTGGACATACATGCAACCAATCAGAATTCATAAAAAAAAACTAAAAACTAAAAATAAAGAAATAAAAATTAAATTGGAAGATTTAAGTAAATTTTTTTATGAACTGGCTGGAGGAAATATTTTTGGTTTAAAAGATTTCAATGGGAGACTTCAGACACGCACTTTACAGTAATATAACGGAGGATACAGTAGTCTTGGTTTATTTGTATAAACAATCATTGGAAAATCTTGAACACTAACTGTCAGAGGACCATCTAAGATCTAAGGTCAAGGTCAAACCTGAACACTTGCGCTGTGCCTCAAAGCTCAAAGACTAAACAGAAAAGCCTTGAGCACTGAACACAAAAGACACAACAAAGCACAATGCAATGGCTTACATGTGCTGTCATGTAATGTCTATGAAAGAACAGCATCATTACCACGCTTCCCTCAACCATCTACTCTAAACACACAGTACATGTAAAGATGAACTGAAAAATGTTCCCCATGGCAAATGAACTGGTTGTCTGTCATTGTGTCTTCGTGTCAGTCCTGCTTCTAATTGGTAAAGGTTATTCCCCACTTCAGGCCCATAGTTATAAAAACAGATTTCCAGCCCTCCACAACCCCCAACAGGAATATGAAATGGATTTATGGCATTCGGGACATCAGATGCCCTTAATGCAAGGTCAGAGAATCAATGCACACTAGTCCAAAGGTTGCACGGCCATATACATTTAGGTTTCATATCATCATAAGAGGTAAGTAGGCACAAGGTCTCTCAGCAGATTGGGTCACCGTAGAAGGGCAACACTAAATCCTTCAGCCCTTGTCACAGGAAATGAAAGCAATGACTTTATACACCAAGAACAGTTCTAGTTGACGCAATCACAAAATGTCAAAATGTACCAAAAACATAAATGTGTTTCATAGTTTGGAAATCTATCAAGGTCTAACATGTACTTCAATTTTCACCTCTGCAGCCTACGTTTCACAACAGCTCTTCTTTCTTTTGCGTGGAGCAGCAGTTTTATAGTGTTTTTGCGGCAGTCAGATAGAGAGCGGTCAAAGTCCTGTGCAGACACTTGAGAATGGGCAGGTTCATGTGCTCACAATTACTGAAGTGGATCTGAGTGGGTTTAGTGTGAAGAGGCCGCTTATAAACCACATAAAGGACTCATCAGATTGACACAAGGTAAGATGTTCCTGTTAAGCTGTGGTTTGTTTGTTTGCCAGGCATACTTGTCATCATGGGATTTACAGTGTGGGACTGACAAATAGATCAATTGTATGAAATAATTTAATTTTGACATACTCCAAAGTTTATTGGTCAGTTAGTTTGTAAGTCTGGAAAGTTTTCTGGAAAGGTCAACGTCTGCAATGTGTCAGTGTGACATATTGGAAGCTATCACAACTGTGTCACAACCCCAGCCACAATGGGTCCACAATGAACTTTCTGGGTGGTTCTAAAACACTGTCTAGGTATAAATAGGGATTTGTAGAGGATTCTCAGTATTGTAAGACAATTGCAAATTAATCAAGCATTTAGCCCTGAACTAGAAGATCCATGGTTCCTGCCTGGGAAATACTGTTTACTTCCACCAAGAAGGTTGTTTTCTTTGCGTGTATGTTAGCAACTTTACGTAAAACTACTGGATTTGGTGAATGTCAAGAATGACACAAGAAACAACCAGGTTTTTTTAAAGAATGGCATCAGTTAGCAACTTTACACCAAAAGTACTATACTGATATGGATTACATTTTTGGGGAAGGTAAAAAACTACACTAAGGAGTGATCCGTGTAAATGAGCTGCCTTGGCGGAGGTCTGTGCTCTCTGAGTGCTTTCTAGTTACCATTATATATGAAATATATTTCCTTGTGTGTTTTATATTCAAGTTGACCATCGAAGCAACAAGAAACTGCTCTGCTACACACTTTTTGGTTCTGACCCACTAGTTGTGAATTACTAATTTAGAGGACTATTAATGCCAACAAAATGTCATTACTTCAGCAGATGTTACATGTCATTGTCTCTTTGTTATTACTACACAGAGGTCATCTTCAAAGGCCTGAGTCTGTGTGAAACTAGATCCACCAGACTGCACAACTGTTGCTCTGTAGAGGGTCGGTGGGAAGACGGGCAAATTTAAACAATGTTATTAAGGTTTGTTGTGACTGACTGTGGATATGAAGAATCATTCACTTTATGACCTGGATATTTGTGTGGGACAGTGGATTTCAGGAGCCTATAGGCCAGAGCTAGTTAATTCCTAATATGACGACTTTATCTGAACATGTGAGTTCAGAACAGACAGCTTACACAAGTCTTTGATTATGAATATCAATGACAATGACAATGGCAGACTAATGAGTGCATGTTATTGTGTATAGTTGTCTAAGACGGCACTATAGTTAACCACAACCATTAACAAGAAAAAGCGGATTAAAAAGTCATGTGTAAATAGGTGTATATAAAGGTTTTGCTCATAGGGAGGTGTCAACTTTACAAAGAGGTTATGGGGGAAACAATACTGAGTAAATTAGTGACTAACTGAGGGAAATACAAGAGATAAAATAATATGGGGTATGACTTTGGTGAAACGTTTTTCTTATATCAGTAGATAGACATCACTTTGATTTCTGCAAGATTAATTTGTAGTCTCAGTTCCATGTTTTGAGATAAAAAAAAAATATATTGTTGAAATGGTCTCATCTTTAAAAGCATCAGACTACCTGCTAAGAATCAGGGTCAGATTACTGCAACCTAAACAGGCTAACCCATTGATGGAAAATTAAGTCTAATACTTTGAAATGGTACACTGTTACCTACATTTAAAAGTAAAAAAAAAGTTATTGATCTTAATTTCATTGGACTTATCTACTTTTTCAGTGCAGTTTGTCAATCTGTTAGCAAGAAAACTTAAAGGTAGGCTCTCTTCCTTTCTAGTCTGAACATACAGGACATGCCATCTGCTCCCAGTCTCCGCCGCACGCACAATTCTGTTTTTATAAATGATCCCGTTAACTAACCACCCAACAGGTCCACAAGTCCGCTCCAAAAGTGCAGATAATCCACTAATCCACAGGTGGTCTGTCGGATTGAGAGAGTTCCACATTTTTGCCTGGGTTCACACACTTCCCTCACTTCACTGTGTGCTCAAGCTGCTGCTGTTGTCGGGCCTGCGGAGGGTGGAGGCTGTTACATACTCCAGGCTATTCCACGGTGGGACAGGGCACCTGAACAGAGGGAGGAAACTCACCCACCAGCACCACTAGACCAAACACAGGGAACAAGGACGTCTGAGGCACAGCACGGGACGGCCCGGGAACTCTGGGAACACTTCGGCTCTATAGAGTGCCAGAGAGGACTGAGCTAAGAGCGAGAACTGAATACAAACAGAAAGCACAATGGATAAGGATGCTCTAGCGGACTACGAGTACCCCGACCTAGATCCTCTGCCCACAAAAGTCCAGCAAGAGTAAGTAACATTTTACTGCAAATTTTGAAAGAATGAAAAATTTATGAATCACACAGATCTTTATTTTATAACCGCAGAGTTTTGGTGCACAACTGTGAGTGTATTATCAGTTTCATAGTCGTGCAGTGAAAGGCAGGATTCTAGATATTAGCTGTCACTTGGCACCTTTCCTCAGAGCCAGCCTTTGAATGGACTCATGTTTTGGTTTGTCATATTACACCAGGGCTGTGGCAAGGAAGAGCTGCTGTTATTCAATAGTTGTGGAAATAAATAAGCACAGCCTAGGTTCCTATAAAGCAAGGCAGATCTTTCGATTTACTTTTTGAGGGGGGCAGAAAACATGAGGCCATCAACTAATGCTTTTATTTATTATATATTTTGTTCTTATTTGAGAAAAAGACTGACATAAAAAGTGTCCTTAAACGCTATCAATTATGTTACAATCTTTTAAATACATTTTTTTTAAATCCTAACAATTTATTTATTTATACTATTTTCAATATCAAACCATGCGATGGACCACAGAGCAACATTCTAAACATCAAAACTTTAAAAAACTGCTTAATAAAAATTATTAGGCTCATTTTAGAAAATTTATTGAAATATAGGTGGCTCTTTGTAGTATATTGTAGGGGCGCATCCTGTCTGTTCCACATTACACCTATAATATAATATACATGACCCTACCAAACATTAATTCCTCTAAAACAATCTAAACATAGCTACAATAAATATAAAATATTAATTTCAATATTTATTACTGAATATTGATCTTGATATTGTTAACTAAGTACATGATTACAAGACCAGTGGTGCTCTATTACACAAAATTGTTTACTAAAAAGTAGTCAGTAACACGTTTAGCTGCTACCACTAATGTGTCCAAATGTGAATTGTGAAAGCAGCATTCTTGTGCTAAAAGGTCTGAGCAGATCTGAGTTGAGTTGTAACCACTACCTCATGACCAGGCATTACTGCTCTTCTGTGCAGGGAATGTGAACAGCAGCTTGTTTCCTCGTGTCACGCTGATAACAATCCGTTTAAATACAAATCTCCGCAGCAGGATTTTTCCAGCCTGAACAGCAGCTGACAGTGACGTGTTAAGGTGTACCACAGGGCACGACCGGTTCTAGATACAAAGAAATATCATTTGTCCTAATTGTGAATGTTTCCTCTTCTTTTAGAGTAATCCTACCATGTGACCCTACGGCTACTGACAACCTCTACCACATATGTATCACAGCAATATCAGTAAGTTTAAGTCAAAACACAGGCCTACTCTGCACATACTTTTTGGCTGCTAGCGATTTGATATGTCTAGCCTTCCAACCTTTCTTTTATCACATTAAAGTTACACTGCATTTGGGTTGTCCTTATACCTTTTCCACAAAAGCAAACTAGATTCCTGTAAGGTATGCAAATTTGTATGCAAACTTGTCTAATGACATTTTTATGCAATGTATGCTTTTGCTATTACTGGCTTAAACACCCCCAATTTCCAGCTAATCACATGCATAGTCATAAATATTATTTGAAAAAAAACAACAAACAAATTAACAAAACACTTATCTTCTTCTGTCGCGAAGATTGTCATCCATATGGAGCTATGTAGCAGGATGTGTAAAGATGGGACGGGGGTCAACAGTCACTGCTTTATAAACAGTGATAGTGACTGATGATAGTGTTCTGAAGTCCTGTCCACAGGGAGCCAACATCTTGTCACATTTCTCAGTAAAACGGTGCTTGTTGAAACATGTCTTGTCAATACTAACTCAAATCCCTCTGTCTGATTCCAGGTGGTTATTATGCTAATTCTCGCCATTTTAGCTCGAAGAACAAAAACAGGCAACAGACAAAAAGGACTCCCGGGTTTGTTTAGGTGAGAATACAAAGAAATACGATGTTTGTAATGTCAGTGCCATGTTACCTCCTACAGGTCTTCAAAGCTAGATAATGGGTGGAGTAAGGAAAAAATGATCAGATAAAGATTGAACAGGTGCCGTGAAATACCCAGTGCTTTGAAGTGCATCATTTCTGCTCAGAGGTGTTTGATGTGAGTACAGCTGTTCACAGGGGCCCTCTAAATACCTGCTCTTGGTTCCACAGTCCAGTCAACTTCCTGGACCATACGCAGCACAAGGGGCTGGCAGTGGCTGTGTTTGGAGTTCTTCTGTGCAAACTGTTTGGGCTGCTCCTCTCTCCGGACCCTCTGCCCTTCACTAAACACACACAGTACAAACGTGAGGAGGTCATATTCTCATTCATATAAACACATGTATATTATGCAACTCCACAATTGTGTTTTATGTAAAAAGAATAGTAGATTTGGAAACTGGAAGCAATCTAATAAAAAGCTTGTATTAGACAGAATTACCAGCAAAATTTCAAACCCACAACTGAACAGATTTTAAAATTCAGCTTTTCTCATTTTGTTTGCTGTTTTTGCAGAGAACTGGGTTATCCTAGGTGTGTTCTACTACCCCGCCTTATACTACCCTCTCCTGGCATGTGGCACTTTACACAATAAAGTGGGCTACGTCCTGGGCAGCCTCCTGTCATGGACTCACTTTGGAGTGCTGGTGTGGCAGAAGATAGACTGTCCCAAAACGCCTCAGGTTGGTGCAATCAAGGCTCAGTACTTTTGTGGTCTTTCACTGCAGTGTTGGCATCCAGAGCTTTGGGGAATTATTTTTAAATGTTTAAAATTTTAAAAATCTAAATCTGATTTGGCAAACAGTACAATAAATAAGAGATTTAAACCCAGGTTTCCACTATGGGCTTTGTGTGCACAGGATTGTAATCAAAACAATTAGTTCCAGTGTCTGTTGGTCTTCATCAACAGTCTTTGTGAGCGTTAATCACTTTAGTGAAGGTGAGGACTGTAGCCAAGCCGAAAGCAAGTGTAAAACTCAATTCAATTGATGTTCCCAAACATACAGAAAATTTCATGTGTAAGTGTTATAAATAGTTTAGATATTCTGCAAATAATTTGTTTTGTAATCTTAAAAGATGGTAATTGATTTTACATGTGACACAACTTTTATTCAAACTGTAACCAATAATCGTTAATGGAGAAAACATTAGTTTACCAATAACTACCTGGGAGTACACATACACAACAAGCTGCCCTGTGTACTTTAAACAAAAAATCAAAGC
Organism: Hypseleotris bucephala; assembly: GCA_036025885.1. Taxonomy (NCBI): domain Eukaryota; kingdom Metazoa; phylum Chordata; class Actinopteri; order Gobiiformes; family Eleotridae; genus Hypseleotris; species Hypseleotris bucephala. Next base: position 7,191 of record JAVQKG010072826.1, read on the forward strand.
CAGCAATATTCAAGCTAATGTAAATAACCGTGCACTGTAAACTACTGTTTACCATGTAACAAGTTATATGTTATGCTACAGTTTCTTGGGGTATCAGAAGTCAGATATCATAGCTGTGAAATGAATAAATTGAGCTAGTCCAACTATAGGTATATTACATTTGAGACTCTGGATGAAAAAGGGATGTTCAACAGGATGTATGGAGAAACAATGTCTAGGAAGATTTAGAAAAGACATAACAGTTGAATTCATAAACATTCAAAGAACTGAATAAGTTAACCTAAGTTTGACCCAACCGTCAATGCTGATCACTTTCTCAACAACAAACTCAAAGGAGCTCGTTCACTGTTAATGTATTAACGTGAGTCTGAAGTCCTTCTGTTATTTTTTGTTTTGCAGATCCACAAATACTTCTCCCTTTTCTCCAGCTTTCCACAAATAGCCTGCTTGGCATTCCTTAGTTTCCAGTATCCGCTTCTGCTATTCAAGGGCTTACAGGGCACTGAGAAGGACAATGCCTCTGAAGTAAGTTCTGATCCACTAAAAAAGCTCTTTTGGCACTAATTGTAGCCGTCTTACATAACAGACAAAACAAACTAAGTAAACTCTAGTGCTTACTGAATGTGAATAACTAGTCTGGGTTCACGGATGCTCAACCAATTAAAAACACAACCAAACAGCAAATATTTTATAATAAACTTTTATAAGCCATGATCACAGAGCTTATCGACCTGATACAGTCTTGGTCGAGGGGGAAATATGGGCTGCACTGCGCCGCATGAGCTATAATCATATTTAAGCAGATTTGACGTAATTGGTTTACGTTACGTTCTTGATCAGATTATGAAAAGGTCTCCTTGTTGTTTCACACAGCTGAAATCTTGTGTTTATTTGATGCTTATCTTTTTTGATGCTAATCAATTGTGTGACAAGGCTGGGCCTATGCTACTGCCTCACGCCACCTTCCAACACAATCAAATAAATAATAAAATGACAGTGTGTGAAAGTTTGTACACATACAACTAAAGCAATTGTGTGTGTGTTAGTGGGTCCATACATAAGGAATTTATTCCATAAACCATGTTTTTAACAGGACTTGAACAGCAGCTACTACAGGGACTATGTAAAAGAAATACTTAAGAAGAAAGCAGCTAAAATCAGGTGAGTTTTAATATAACATGTGTCCTCCGACTTCATGACAATCTAAACCAACAACAGTAGATCTGTGGTCCACCTAGGGCTAGGCCAAGGCCAACCCTTCATCAAAAAGAGAAAGTCCTCAACATATATAATTTTGAATATATCTGATAGACAGTATGAAACTACAGTATATTCTAAGTTCTATTACTGCCAAAATGTTAGTAATATGTGCTGGTCAATATACAGCATTCTGTGTAAGCACAATCTTTTTCTAATGAAATACGTTATTCAGACGACAGTACAGCCATCTCTCTGTGAATGGGCTCTGAAACCGCACTGTAACTCAAAAAGGATTAGATTTACAACTATTACAGCAGTAATCTAGAGAGTAAGGGAAGTACAGTACTTGCTCTGGGAAACTAATATGTATATCAGTAGAATGAAGAAGAATCTGAATCAAATCAAAAACATCAAAGTCATTTTAAATCTAGAATAACACCATTTAATGTATTGAAAATGTGCATCTTTTTCCATTCATTTTGATACAATGTGTTTTATAAAAAAATATCTGCCTGGCCTATGTAATTGGTGATTATGTCTTGAGGAAATGACTATGTGGCCTTGACTTTCAACACTCATTTCCCAAAGAGGGAATTCTTCTGTAACATTCAGAATAAAAGGATTCATGATTCCATTTTAATGTTTTAAATGGAATCATGAATCCTTTTAATGATGGTATTGCTCATTCATCAGTGATGCGTGAAAAATTCCTGTTGTTTTTTATTAAAAAGGTTGCAGTAATTAGGTCTTCTGTTTCAATGTCATCTGATTCAGATCATGCTGTTACTCCTGTGTGCTCTTCTGTTTGGGAGCAGTTTGAGCCTGTGTCCCTCTGTGAGTTGGCCAACATAGTCCAGCATTTAATGCCTTCCTACTGTCCATCTGACTGCCTTCCTACAAAATTGTTTAAAGATGTTTTTGACACTGTTGGACCAGTTGTTTTGCTTTTGATTAAAGCCTCACTTGCTTCAGGTTGTGTTCCACCCTCTTTCAAACATGCTGTAGTTCAGCCACTTATTAAAAAACATAACCTTGATGTACTGTCCAATTACAGGCCAATATCAAAACTTCCGTTTTTATCAAAAGTCCTGGAGAAAGTGGTCTATAGGCAGTTACAGTCTTTGAATTTTAATTACATGTATGAGAAATTTCAGTCCAGTTTTAAATCGTGTCATAGCACTGAGACAGCACTTGTATGAGTTTTTAAAGATCTTCTTTTAATGACAGATGCTGGTAACTCTGCTGCACTGCTGCTTTTAGATCTGTCGGCGGCCTTTGACACGGTCGACCACAAAACACTGTGGTCGCGACTAGAAACCTTTGTTGGGGTCAAAGGGATGGTTCTGGATTGGTTCAGATCGTATTTATCGGGACTGACTTTTTCTGTGCAGCTTGGCTCTTACCAGTCACAGTCAGCACCCGTCACTAGTGGGGTACCACAGGGCTTCATTTTAGGTCCAGTGCTTTTTACCAATTACCTCTTGCCTTCGGGCTCAATTTTGAGGAAATATGACATTTCATTTCATTGTTTTGCAGAGGACTTGCAAATCTACCCGCCTTTAGAGTCAAACAAGTCCTCCATAAAACCCTTACTTAATTGCCTTAAAGACATTAAACACTGGATGACAGTAAATTTTCTCCATCTCAATGAGAACAAAACTGAAATTGTGATGTTTGGTGAGTCAGGCATTTTAGAGGGTGTGGATAGTCCCCTCGGAATTTTATCGTC
>JAVQKG010072928.1:0-11041 GCA_036025885.1 Hypseleotris bucephala
GTACCCAAATCGATACAGTTCGGCGTCCTTATAGGGTCTACGTATCTGCAAAGTTTCAAAGTGATCCGGCATTTCGTTTTTGAGTTATCGCGGTCACACGGCCAATCTGCGAACGCGGACGCGGGCACGGACGCGGACATGAAACCATAATATCGCCGAACGCATTGCGTTCCGCCGATATAAATATATGTGCAAACAACACATTTCTCCTATTTCCACATTTCTCCTTTATCTCCTTTTATTGCACCATAATATTAACAACTAACACAATAGTGGTGCAGGGGTGTGGAGCCAAAGTGCCTGGACCAGAGGCAGCTGGTAACACAGCAAGCTACTTATGCTCAGGTATATTTATTTTTTCATTAACAGAATTTTATAGTATATATATAAAGTTTATGTTGTGTGTTTTCTTTGTCCAGAAATGTCACATTTTGTATTTTATGTACATGAATAAAAGATATTTGTTACACTCAAAAAGAACTGAACTGTGAGTAGGAGTTATTTTTTTTATATATAATTATTTCGATGATTACATTTTTAAGAGTAATCCTGTTTTGAGATAACATAATTTTTATTTGAAAACTTTGGCATGATCTCAGTGATGGAAATGGGTGGATGTTTTAAAAGGGGGTTCCTAAAATGTACTTCCAAAGTTTGTGCATTGCTTTGGGGTATGTATGGATGTAGTCTCTCCGGTCATTCTATAGTTGACCTCCCCCCAGTATCCCCCTAAAATCAATGGGTCCTTTCACTGATCAGTCTTCATAATAAGCCACTGTTTGAGCCCAGGTTTTTTGGGGGGTGGAAAAACAGAAATTTTTAAGCTGCAGCATTTCTGTCCTGCAATATTAAAGGAGGTTGTGTTGACATGTGTGTACTGAGAGACTAAGCTTGATTATTATGGAAGATAGGGTTAAAGCACCTTGGAACATATCCTGAGGAAGAGTATAAGGGTGAGGCTCAGCATTAATGGGAACATATGGACCACAGACAGCAGGTAGTGGTGCATGGAGATTCCTAAGAACCCAGGCTCCAAATGCTGCTGGGCTAAAGGATAATTCATTCAGTTCATTTTTGTTCTCCATAGGCAGGTATTCTCTGGTCTAGATATTGGCCAGTTAGTCTCAGGGCCTACTTTGCCATCTAAACACAATGTTTATTTCATAATCAAGTTAAAGTCCTTAATAATGATATAGCCAGGAAAAAGATTAAGTACCAGAAAACCTGCACGTTGAGAACACACAGACTCTGCTCAGAGATATTGTTGTCTCCTGCATTAAACCCACGGCCTCCATGCAGTAAGGCAAGTGTGCGAACAACCACACATCCCAAATAGCCTTCATACACAATGTGGGTGTGTTTTCATAATGCCTGCACAAAACAAGGTGTGCCTCTGAACTCACTATGACTTCTCACTGAATGGGCTCTACAGTGGGCAGGTCAAGGCCAAACAGAGGCAGTTAACCTCCACAGACAGAAGAGACTAGAATATATTTGACAAAACTACCTAAAGTTATCATCATTACTGCCACAAATCCACCCTTCCTCTGTAAGAGTTTTTTGGTGTTAACTCAATATTTACTGTATGTAACCTTTGTGACCTAAGAAAATATTGAAATCTCGCCTCTCACTTTTTGGTATGCCAAATGAACGCTAGATTTCTTCTGACACATGTCATAATTATAAGGATGCATTCAGTTGTATGCATTGTGCTGATATGGATCTTTTGCAATTCAGTGACTTAAAAAGTACAACATAGCTAAACTATAGTTTACACAAAATAAGCGTTTTTGTTTTGTCTGATCCATTACTTCTCTTCATCACTCTGTCCTTTCACAGGTTTTGGCAGTGCATTGTAAAATGAAAACACCTCCTGCGTCCAAATCCTCTCTGTAAACACCAGGGATAAACATCACTTTTTGCCATATTTGTTTCAGCATGTCCAAATAGTTTAATCTTGACACAATCATCCAACACAGCCATGAAATTCCTTTAGTGTCAATGTGCATTTGAAGTTACTGTTCAAGCCACTTCACTGTTCACCACTGTTCACCACTGTTCATCACTGTTCACCACTGTCTCTGCAAAAAAACTTTCAAACAACATGCCCTGTCTTGTGCCAGTGCCTGATTACTAAGAGAAGAGATAGCTTTGGTTTCCAAGATGTTTATTTTGCTTCTCTTTTTTCTAAGCCAGGATCTCAAAGTCAGTAGATGATTCGCCCCTGCTAGGTTTATGAAGATAAAGTTAGTCGTAAGGATCACATGAAGCAAGGTTTATACTCACTGCATGATAGAGAAAAATGTTGAGCAGTCAAACATCCTCAAAATACTGTAAGAATGACATTGCATGAGATGTAAAGGTTACTGAAACTTTGGTGTGCTCTTTCAAAGACTAAAACATACTTGCTGCTTTCCCTTCATGCACTTATGGGCTGCTGAACTAACCATTACTGTAGCAAAGCACAAATTACAAGATCGTCAATCAAGTCTGGAAACCTCAGATATCCAAACATGATCCTGAACCATGTAACAAGCAGCTATTTGTCTCTTTCTCACCAGAAAAAGCCATGTTTTAATCTCGGTGGCGGCTACAGTACTGGTCCTTTCAGATACAAAAATGGACTGGTGTAGATTTGGTGTATTTTGGGTGTAGTTATAGGAGATTATGGGTAACCAAAGCCAAACCAGATTCCGCACACTGAGCTTTATAAGAATATAAGGTCCTGTATCTGTCTACTTTTTTTATAAGTTACATTTAATTTCTCAAGATTCACCCTTTTATGTCATATCACCCTATATTTTATCAGTTGTAAATTCTTATTTTGGCATCCTCTTGTTACACAGTGATACAGTGGAGTTAGAACATAGAACTGTATATTGAAGAAGCCCATGTGTCTGTCTAACCAATGATTGATTAGATATATAGAACTTCAACATATCAAAGGACTTTACAACTGAGTCCAATATTCCTTCACTCCACAGTCAATCTGCCCAAGGTGGTTGCCCTGGGGCAGATTGAGATTTGAGGTTCATAGCACAAAAAACTCTCCAACAACCACCAAACACACCAAACAGGCAGTATGACCAGCTGGTTATTAACTGGGAATCAAACCGGCAACCTTTAGGTCAGATCAGATGAAGGACCATGCTTCTGATCCCTGGTGTGAAAAAACACTACTTTCTTGTGACTGCTGAAAACCTTACTATGCCCAGAAGGACATATCTACACATTTGATTCTTGTTATTCACCGACATGAAATTTGAAGTGTCTCATGTTTCCCTTCTCTTATTTTGACTGTATGGTGGCATGGCCCTGATCTATGTCCACATGCCTGTCTCTGCCCCGGGCCTGTGGCCGCCTGTTTGTTTGGTCATGCAATTCAAAGAGGCACGTGTGACTTCTCTATGCCTTTCATCACAAATACAGCCCTCTTCTCAGGCTTTGCCATTAACCCAAATATTTACAATTAAATACATTTGATGGGGGAGTGAATCAAGGTGGGACTTTTTGACAAACTGTCCCATAACTGTTGAGTATGTGTACTGTATATGTTTGTGCGTGTGAGGCATAAAAAGCTTGAAAGCACTATCATATCAATGGTGGTCTGTTTGGAGCTAAAAGAGCTTTAAGTTGTCAAAATAAAGGCTATAGAAGTAAACCCTGGGTCAGTGCGGTTTATTAGTGCGGTTTGCATCAGGATTTACTTCAATGTGTCCAGCTATATTCAGCCAAAAGGGCAATGAGGTCCTCTGAGGTTGGTAGGGGAAAAGCTAGTGCTAAATCAGAAAATGCCGATAAACTGTGCAGTGTGGTTGAGGTTGACTGGAGCCTATATGAGCAACTATGGGCCTTAGAAAGGGTATACGCACAGACAGAAAACAGTTCAGATTATATTAATCTATTTTTCTAACTCTTGCATGTTCTTGGATGATGGAAGCCAGATACACAAAGTGAGAACCCAGTTACATGATGGGGAGGACATACAGTACAGACTCCACTCTGAAAGATTGTAGAAATAGTCTAGGGACAGATGTCTCTACAGCAGGGTTAACGTCTCGACACACTGTCTACAAACATACAACAAGTATATGATCATCTGGTGTCTGTGTTAGTATGTGAATGTAAAAGGGCTGTCTCACTGCTGATGTCCACCTCTGCAACACCAAAACACAAGTAATGAAATTCCTCACACTGGGCTCCCACCAATAGGTGCTGGTCAAACGCAGTAGAGTGCAAAGGGAGCACTTCCCGTGAGGGTGTGACCCACAGCACAAAAGGCCTACTATGGCCCCAGACCCATACCACTAACATCACTCAGTGCTTCCCTATTTGGAGGCCACATAGAGCTAAAAGCCCAGGCCAGTCTTATCGATGTTCTCTCACTGCTCCTCTGTGACCTTTGACCTTGAACCTAACAGGAAACAGTGGGTAGTACTGTGTTTGGTGATTGGCATGTGTTAGCTCCGGGACAGCTGTGGTCAAAATTTGTTGATGTTGTCAAAGGAATCTTCCTGTTTGTCGGCTGAGAACCTAAACCACAAGAATATTCTAAACCAGAATTATTTTAAGTGCAATAATAGGCCTACATTACATGGCCGTCTTTCACCTTCTTCTCTTATTTGACAAAGTGAAGTGGATCTTCCATTTGGCTTTTTGGATTTTTCAAAATGGTTGAATTGAGATTTTATCAAATAGTAGTTATGTTTAGTTTTGTCTGTGTAAATTATTTGCAAAGTACTAAATTTATTGAAATACGGGAAAGGGTTAATTGGAAGTTTTAATTGCATTAAACATTCACATCTGACAATGTGTATTAACCACACACAGACAATATGTGGTGGAGGTCTGTAATGCAGCAGTAGTGTAGGGTGGGGTTCAGTCTTGACAAGTGACTTTTTTTTACCTTTCTGAGCTGCCTTGGTGGAGGTCTGTCGTGCTGTATACATATTTGTACTCTACTCAGCAGGGGGCCAGTGTCAGACTTCACAATGGGGCAGGGGTAGAGGAGGGTGAGAGTGGGATATTCTTCCTTCATCCATTCTAATCACTTCCAACATCTAATCATTTCTTCCATGTGTCAATCCGTGCAGGAGTTTTTGCGTAATCTTGCTAACAGACACACATGCACACCCGATCACTATACCTCCTGGCGTTGGTAATAAATATGCCATTGTAATGGTTGATCATAATAGGAAGTCATTGCTTGAAATACAGGTGCTATGAGGAGCTGCAAATGCCAAAGTCAATTTACATTTTTGTATGGCTTCTAAACAGTGATACTGTTGAATCCATTTGAAAGAATCAACTATACTATCAATGTCTCAATTCATGTCTTGATAAAAAGACAAATCTATTAAGAATATTATAAATCCTAAATATTTCCTGGAATCACCAGCCACACACAGAAGCTTCCATCATCCCTAAAACGGTCAGGTGTTTTTGGCCACCCAAGTATTTTCAGTCTGTTAATCATACACATAAAACATGATCTCTTTGCCTTTGCAATAGATGGAGTTTTATAATAATTTGGTCTGAGGGCTGCTGTAGATCAAAGTGAGTGACATAAGTGATTATACATAGACTGGTCTTGAGTCCAGATTAGATCCTGGACCTGGTTCACTTTACATATGTGGATCCTCACAGGCTCTCCCTCATTATTACACACATATTTTCCACATCTTTTCTTGGCTCATTCAGACTCTCGTCACTGTACTGTAGTCCTGTGTCAGAATGGTATCCTCTTCCCTTTAGTTGTGACCATTCCTTTACCAAACATAGTCGTGCTAAATGTTACAACAAGATATAACCTAATAATATAACTATTACTCAAAAACTCAAATTGTTCAACCACACAAAGAAGTTACTGTATTTCTAATAGCATATCTAAATCTAAGTCTTCATTTACACCGGCTTGTCTTGCAGTAAAAATCTGTATTGTGTTGCTAAAGAATGTTGTCATAATGGGCAATCACAATTAGATAACCAGTTTCAGTAAAGTATATTATGGTCCATTTACACTGCCTTTAACTGCCTGTGGAAATGGCTGGCCCTAAATAAAGATTGAGTCCGTATTTTCCTAAAGATAAAATCTCCATGCAACATCTGGGTTCAAAAAGGTTCAAAACATTTTCCATGAAAAAACTTTGTTGTGTCAAGTCGATTTAAAAGTTGACTGTGACTTTTCCAATATTTTCACAATGTAACATGGAGACCACCCTCTGGAAACATCTTTTTTACCTTTTGTGTTCTTTTGCTTGCAAGAAAACCCAACCAAATGGAGTGAACTCCTTATGTCAATCCTAAACCTGAATTAACAGAAAGGAAAGAGCATCTGTTGTATAAGCACAGGCCAAATTAATGCAAAATTCCATTACCATAATACACAATAGCTGCTACTGTAGTAGTAGTAAAATGTGGATTAATGTTTGGTAATAAAGGCCTTAAATATTCTTACTTTAATGTTTACACTTGACTGAGCACCTTTCTAAAGGACCAGAGGTAGACCAGATGCTGGGATCACATGCCTCAGAATGGGACTGTCTTGAACTCTCTTTGTAAAAATCTAGCGGAACAAATGCTCAGAATCCCGCTCAAAGTCCCACTGACCTATTCTTTCAGTCTGGGGCAGCGTTTATAAGCGCGCACACCTCCCTCTCTTTAGTCCGGACCACTGGCTTCACCCAATTCAGCTCCTACTGCTGCTTAGCTCGTTGGCCTGGCCCCACCCATTTGTGAACAGCTTTTGTCACAAGTGAAAAAAAGTCCTTTTCAGATTTTTTTCCCTTCGCCCCCTCCTTCCCTCCTCAGCATCAAGTGCAGACTGGAGGCAGCGTCCGGCTCAAGCTGCGGAGAAGCGATGTGGAGAAGTGAGCGTCGTCGTGCTCACACCAGGACGTCTAGGATGCAATAACTCCAAAAGTGGTTTTTGGTCGGATCATATTTTGTATACATCCCGGAAAAACAAACAATACACCGCGGATTTGGATTATCCATCAATCGGATGCGAGCAGGTAGGAATCTTACAGTTCGCATGGCCAAAGCGCAGTTGGGAAGCAAGGTTATCTCTTGATGGAACTGGAAGCTGGAGTTTGACTGACTACAGTAGGCTAAATGCTACCATCTACTATATGTTTTTAGTGTAGTTCTATTTGAGAAGCAGAGCTTTTCAACTGATTTGTCTGATTTTTAAACAGGCCAACGCCTCATAGTTTTAGACGGTAGGACAGTGGGCGTACAGCAAGTGTGACAAGTGATTTCAAAATGTTCGTAAACTCCCATGCCATATTTTTTGGCATGTTTTCATATTTTTGTACATATTTTTGAGACAACTAAAACAGAAAAGGCCAATGAGTCAACTACTCGATGAGCAAGAAGAAAATTAGCATTAAACTTCTGACATTTTTCACATGACTTATTGGGATCTACAGTGGGTCTATTTCTGACTAAAATCATGGCAAGAAAAATACAGACAAACTTAAGTTACATTTTTATGTTGACTGAATTGTGAAAATTGGTCAAGAAGATGAAACGTGCCTTTTTAGGGATGTGTTCTTGAACCCCTAAAGTGAATATTGCAGTGGACATAGCTGCTCCATAGCGCCATCCTTTGGTCGATTTATATTCATGGTCTGAACTCAGGGTTGTGGAGGGCACTTAACTGTTCAGCTTACTGCAATGGAAAATTGTTTACTCAAAATGAGGAGCTTCTCTGACAAGAACCATTGTGCCAATAGCCATAGGCCAGTAGTTTCCAGTGTGTGTTTTGTCTAAGCTTGATTTTAAGTATAAGCTAAAAGTAATTTTCATTTGTTGAGTCTAGTGTACAACTATGGGGGGCTGTTTTTTTATTAGTGGTTGTGCTTTTGTGGTTACATTGTGACAACTGTGGTGAATGTTTTCTTGGATGCCATAAGGGTAGTTAAAATTTGTATATTAGTCAATGTATCCAGACTCATGACAGGGTGGTAGCTTACAATGACATGCTTGGTCACCAACATGGTCCACAGGTGATACTATATGCATGGATCAATTTGCCCCATTTAACAAAGTCCCCTGAGAGCCTAACCGAGCATGGCAACATCTCATTTTCACTCTAGGCTAACATATAGAGATTGTGCTGTCATTTCTTATGCCAAGTTGGGCAATTCCCCAAAGAATACATTTTCTAAATAGATAATTTAGTCACACACAATTTAAATTCTCAGATAACAGACAGAAATAATGCATCTTTGTGGCTTTTTACACTGAATTTGAGTTCAAATGTAACATTTAGATTTGCCACACGCCTGATCCAAATTGTTTTCTCTCTATTTAAAAAGCTTGTGTGATCTCATAACCACAATGCTGCTGACGACATAAAAACCCTTTAAGTGATGGTCTGCAGAATCTGTTAAACATACCCAAATTGTAATTTTCAGTGTAGTTATCAAGAATACTGGCAACACAGCACCAATAAAGACCCAGTCTGGTTTTTGGAGTACTCCCAACTGTAAGTTTTTGTCGAGTTTGGGCAGGGAGAGAGAGAGATGGGCTAAAGGAAACCAGATATGGTCATTACAGCAAGAGAAGGTTAACCATTGTGGCCAACCTCCAAGCCACTGTCTCAGCCCATTCAGAGCCTCATACTGCCCACATCTGCAGGCAAAATTTAAAGCTTTTGGTAACCACATGTGCAATCTATCAGCTTCCGACAAATCTTTCATATTTAAAAAAAATTCAAGCCATTTCTTAGTAATGCATACAAGGAAGTTGCCTAAAGGCACTACTGTAGACTTTGAGTACAGTAGCTTTTTATCTCACTCAAGGTTGAAAATGCCATCGGTCTTCAGCTGCCAAGAACAGAGAGTCAACACTGCCCCCTCGTGGCTGTGAATAGAATCATTTTACCCAACAGAAAGTGGAGTAAAGTGTAAATTATTTAGAAAAGTCCAGATCTGTAGGTTTGACATGAATCTTGAATTAATCTTGCTTGGTATCATGCTGAATAATGTTTATGGCATTATGTCAAATAGATTTGTTGTTCCTTGACTGTAAACAAAGGGGTAAAGTCAGATAATACTGGGTAGTTGTTTGTAGATTCATCTTTATATAGATATTTATTAATATTGTTGAGGATGTTTGGTTGATTAAATTTAACCCACTTTTATAGTCAAGGTAGATTTGTATTGTGCCATCCTAAATATTTGGCTGTATTTTGCAAAGTAGAACATTTTATTGTAATATTTTAGAGAGCAGCAGAGAGCCACAGCTGAAGTTGTTAATAATGCATGTACTATATTATTTGATAAATGTTTTTTTTCCTGAAGATTACTACTTCTTTTTAACTTCTATTACTAACTTATATCAATAACAACTCATATGTCTATTCCTTTCAGACCCAGGCCGACCATGGGCCCTGTTCCGTTGTGTGTGCTGCCTCTCCTCGCTCTGGCTGTGGCCGCGGCTGTACCAGCAGAGGGCAATGAGTACACCTGGCCCCAGTGGAATGTTCCTTTGGTGAGGACTAGGCGCACAGTTCTTTTGAGCAGCCCCAACTACTCAGCCCAACCTCAGCAGGAGCTAAGTGGCACATGTGGGATCGAGTGTCAGCGTCACCTACCTGTCCCATCGCTGGATGATGTGGAGCAGTTTCTATCCTACGAGACCATCTATGAGAACGGCACACGCACCTACACCTCTGTTTCAGTCCAGGATCTCAACGAGGCTACTTCCTGGTCCAAAAACGTCACCTCATCGTCCCGCCACAAAAGAGAGGTTTATGGCACTGATACGCGCTTCACTATTTCAGACAAGCAATACTCAACAAAATACCCCTTCTCCACCTCAGTCAAAATCTCCACTGGGTGCTCAGGGGTACTGGTATCACCCAAACATGTCCTAACTGCTGCCCACTGCATCCACGACGGAAAGGACTATCTGGATGGGGTGCAAAAGCTACGGGTTGGCATCCTGAAAGAGAAGTCCAAACGTGGGAAAGGTGGCAAAGGCGGGCGAGGTGGTGGAGGTGGTCGAGGTAGGGGTAAAAAGGGTAGAAAGGATGAAAAACCTGAAGCACCAGAGAAATCAGACAATGTCGGAAAAGCGGATCGTAAAGGTAAAGGCAAAGGCAGGAAGAGCAGGAGTAGACGCAGCGTTGAGGCTGAGAAACCTTCCTTTAAGTGGACAAGGGTTAAGAAAACTCAAGTACCTAAAGGTTGGTTCAAAGGGGTTTCAAATGGACTGGCCGCGGACTATGACTATGCTGTCCTGGAGTTGAAGAAGGCACCCAAAATCAAACATATGGATCTAGGAGTTATCCCTTCAGTTAAGAAACTCCCTGCAGGAAGAATCCACTTTTCCGGATTTGACGATGACAGACCTGGCAACCTGGTGTACCGCTTCTGCTCAGTGTCCGAGGAATCAAACGACTTGCTGTACCAATATTGTGACGCCAAACCTGGCTCTAGTGGATCCGGAGTGTACATCCGACTGAAAGAGCCCGGAAAGAAGAAGTGGAAGAGGAAGATTATTGGAGTTTTCTCGGGGCATCAGTGGGTGGATGTGAATGGAAATGGAGCACAACATGATTACAATGTTGCAGTTCGGATTACCCCCTTAAAATATGCCCAGATATGTGAGTGGGTGCATGGGGACTCTAGTGAGTGCAGAGTAGCCTAAACAAAAGGGACCACCTTCACCTAACACCAACCAGGGGCCCAATGACTGCCTCTTTCTATTTGATATGGTATTGTTACCTCTAGTGGATCCTGCTTCACTAAACACACTCAGCCATAGAGACTCACTCAAAGAACTGTGGCACTCTGCTTTTTCAGTAATTTATTTTCCAAAAAATAATAGAAAATGTATCTGGGTTATGTAATGAGAGATGATTGGGATTGTTGGTTTCATTCTATTTACGCATGTTAAATTTCAATTAGGGCCAACTTTGATGAGTGGTATGCAGATTTGTATCATGTTATTGTTGTTTGCATATAGACAAAAATGAATGGTTTATAGTGTTTTATAAATGACCCAAAAATATAGTCTTCTTTTTACAAGT